>WNYA01000478.1:0-45430 GCA_019512145.1 Engystomops pustulosus | reverse complement strand
AAAATTGTATAACTTTTTATCATAAAAACAATAACATTAATTTGCTGCAGTGGGAAGACCCCTTTAAGACCGACCAACTTTTCAGTGTGTAACTTTCAGACTGGTTTCCTTTATATCCCCCAGTGATACAGTGATATAGGACTGCTGAGACTTGCTGCCTAATTAATAGGTGGCATTGATAGTTTTCCTTTTCCCACCCTGGTAACCCCCCTTGAGATGCCGAGATAAAAGTAGATATGAATCCCCCCTCATGATGACAGATAATTACAGCTATTCTACTATTATATAGTTTTCTACATTGATAAAAACTTTCGGCCACCCCTTGGCATTGGCGGGTTGGACCAATGTTTAAGACGTTAAGGATTTTTATAGTGCGCGGAGCTCGTCTATGTGTATAATGTGTATAAGGTTGTAGCTAGGAAAAATAATAAATGTACAATAATAATATCGTAATCAAATTCTTCTTTTTCCCCACAGCTAAAATCCTTTAAACTTTTTTCCATCTTGAAAGGATAATCAAAGGTACGACGACTCCCTACCATGCGTCTTTTACAGGCTACAATAGACTTAGAACTCAATTCTCTTACAAAATAGTTTATTTTAGCCCAATATTCTTGGAGTGGTGGGTGATCTGCCCTGCACCTACCGTCATTAGCCTCGGGTTTGCACCAGTAATTTGTACCTTTATGAACATCTAAAAATGATATATATAAGTTGTCTCCTTAGTTAAACTAAACAAAGTTTGCAAACCCAGACAGAAAAGTTTAGATGTAATTTCCAAGTAGATGATAAGTAACATAAGTAATGAATAACAGACGATTTACTAAAATTCAAAAAGGAAACGCATTAGGTTCTTAGTTATAACTGTAAAAAATTACCCACAAAAACAAACATTTACACAATATTCTAACCTTCTACCCTTGAAATCCTAACTAATATTTCATTTTTTTGCTCTAGAAAATCATCAGCCATGGGTGACGGTGAGATGGCTGCTTTTGGGGAGGCAGCCCAATACCTCCGAAAGTCAGAGAAAGAGAGAATTGAGGCCCAAAATCGCCCATTCGATGCCAAAACATCTTACTTTGTGATTGACCCAAAGCAGATGTACGTAAAAGGTGTCATTCAGAGCCGAGAAGGAGGAAAAGTCACCGTAAAGAAGGAAGATAACACCGTAGGTATATTAGGACAAAAACCAAAAAAAACGGATCGCAGTGCTAAGAGTAAAGGATGTATTTTCTAAAAACGTTTTTTTTTATTTTCTGTAGACTGTAACAGTGAAAGATGATGAAGTTTTCCCCATGAATCCTCCAAAGTACGATAAGATTGAGGACATGGCGATGATGACCCACTTGAACGAACCATCTGTCTTGTATAACCTCAAAGAGCGTTATGCCGCCTGGATGATCTACGTAAGCTTTAAAAACTTCTCTACTTTAGTTTAGGCTTTGGTTTTTGTTCTTTCTTTTATTCATTTGAATTCTAAACTTTCTTCAGACCTACTCTGGGCTGTTTTGTGCCACAGTCAACCCCTACAAGTGGCTTCCCGTGTACAACCCTGAAGTTGTGGCAGCCTACAGAGGCAAGAAGCGTCAGGAGGCTCCACCACACATCTTCTCCATCTCTGATAACGCCTATCAGTACATGTTGACTGGTGAGTGATATCCTAAGAAGATACTAAATGAGTGTATTCCTCTGTATATCTCCATATTTATGTATTACTATTTTGTCTTTTTAAAAACAGATCGTGAAAACCAATCTGTCCTGATTACGTAAGTATCAGACACCCGGGAGTTGATAGAGAACTTCTTACCCATTAGTAAGATGTTGCCTAGTTTCAGCAATATAACTGAGACATATGGTAGTGATTATCAGCGCCAACTTATAGCATGAACTCAAGGGGTAATTTCCCGATTGAATCCACCTGTTTTGGGACTGGTATTTTGCACTATTGTGTAGGGACTTTTTGGTCCTATTTAGAGAGCAGAGAGCTCCATTTAGTAATTCCTGTGATTACCACAACTTGACTTCATACTAGATCTACTAACATTTTTTATGTTATCTATACATAGTGGAGAATCCGGAGCCGGGAAGACTGTGAACACAAAACGTGTCATCCAGTACTTTGCAACAATTGCAGCTATTGGTGACACAAAGAAGAAGGAGGAACAACCTGCTGGAAAGATCCAGGTACCGTAACTTCCTGTTTGTAGAGATGATGCCTTTCCTGAATTCAGGATTTATGCATGATGCCTATTTGCTTCTCGATGTACATGTCTCTTGTTATACTTCCATAGGGGACCCTTGAAGACCAGATTATCCAGGCCAACCCATTGCTAGAGGCTTTTGGTAACGCCAAGACCGTCAGAAATGACAACTCCTCCCGTTTCGTAAGTTTCACACTTTTGCAGTATATACTCTGTATATATCTAGTTATCACTGAATAACAATGAGGTTTCTGCTTCATTCGAAACTTTAGGGTAAATTCATCAGAATCCACTTTGGTACCACTGGAAAACTGTCCTCTGCTGACATTGAAACCTGTAAGTTGAGACCATTTTCTAGAAAATATTTCTTGTCCTATTTGTATTCTGAAACTTTTTTTTTTAAACTTTATAAAATTCAAACCCTTTTATTTCTTTAGATCTTCTGGAAAAATCCAGAGTAACATTCCAGCTGTCTGCAGAAAGAAGCTACCACATCTTCTACCAGATCATGTCTAACAAGAAACCAGAGCTGATTGGTACGTTCATGGGATGAGACTTTCATTTAACCCTCAGCAGAGACATAGAGAATCTATGTTTTGAGGAGGACTATACCCATGTAACACCTGAAATGTACAATGTATATAGACTGTGGTGTCCAATGTTCATATAAGGTAGAACTCAATACCAAAAAAGGCCTAACCTTTGGGATCGGTTCCAAAATCACAATATCAGGGGTCTAAATATCTGCCTCCGGTCTAAGGAGGCAAATAATAAGCAAATAATATCTGAGATCATCGTTGTAGACCGATCGTTGTGTTTCCATTTCTTCTCTAGATATGCTTCTGATCACAACAAACCCCTACGACTTCCCGTATGTCAGCCAAGGCGAGATCACTGTGCCAAGCATTGATGATCAAGAGGAGTTGATGGCCACCGATGTAAGTTAAACAAACTGCTGATCATACAGATCTAGGTGTTACATATGACATATTTCTATAATTATGCTCTCCTTATAACAGAGCGCCATTGACATCCTTGGGTTCAATCCCGATGAGAAGGTCGGTATCTACAAAATGACCGGTGCCGTCATGCACTACGGTAACATGAAGTTCAAGCAGAAGCAAAGAGAGGAGCAGGCCGAGCCTGACGGCACAGAAGGTGACCACTTTGTGAATCATTTCATTTTGAATTTGAAATGTAAAATATTGCTTCTGGTTTTAGGTGTGTGTATATCATAACATTTATTAAACTTGTTTTCCAGTGGCTGACAAGGTTGGCTACCTCATGGGTCTGAACTCAGCTGATTTGCTGAAAGCTTTGTGCTACCCAAGAGTCAAAGTCGGAAATGAATTTGTAACCAAAGGTCAAACTGTCCGCAGTAGGTCTCAGAGGTTTCACCACAATAATCACAAATTGAAGATGGTCACACATTTGACATAGTTATTATTCTGCTCAGGTGAACAACTTCAGTGGGTGCCTTGGCCAAATCTGTCTTGAGAAATTTTCTTTGTGGATGGTCATCCTATCAACCAGCAGCTGGACACCAAGCAGCCCAGAAACACTTCAGCAGTTGCGTCCTTTGGACATTGCTGGCTTTGAGATCTTTGATGTAAGTAACACGACATTAAGGGACATATGGTGTAAATGTAAGACTAATGTAACAATTAATTTGGGAAATATTTCCTTATAATCAGTTCAACAGCTTGGAACAACTTTGCATCAACTTCACCAACGAGAAGCTGCAGCAGTTCTTCAACCACCACATGTTTGTGCTGGAACAAGAGGAGTACAAGAAGGAAGGAATCGACTGGGAGTTCATTGACTTCGGCATGGACTTGGCCGCCTGCATCGAGCTCATTGAGAAGGTATCAACAAACAGCTCAGTAGTCACATGAAAAACGTATTTTGATTTCAATAGGTTAAGCCTATTTATACTTATGTTCTCCATAGTTACTTACTTAGGCTTCTATTCTAACATGAAACTAACTTTTTCATGCAGCCCATGGGCATTTTCTCCATCCTTGAAGAGGAGTGCATGTTCCCCAAGGCAACAGATCAATCATTTACAAACAAACTGTATGATCAACATCTTGGCAAGTCCAACAACTTCCAGAAACCCAAACCTGGCAAAGGCATAAGACTGTATGCCCACTCTCCTGGTCCATATTCGTACTGTGGACTACAACATCAGTGGTTGGCTTGACAAGAACAAGGACCCACTGAATGAGACCGTCATTGGTCTGTACCAGAAGTCTTCAGTGAAACTGCTGTCTTTCCTGTATTCTGCATACGCTGCTGCAGAAGCAGGTAATATTTTGTTGCAATCACAACATATAATACAAACTTGTAGAACTACCATGTCCATAGAACACAACTGAATAACAATTTTTGTGATTTAGACGCTGGTGGAAAGAAAGGTGGTAAGAAGAAGGGTTCCTCCTTCCAGACTGTGTCTGCTCTTTTCAGAGTAAGTATATATATTCAATGTGGAACTTTATATAGTTTAATATACTTTATATTAGATTTTCTCATGTTCATAATTTCATACATCTAAAGGAAAATCTGAACAAGCTGATGAGCAACTTGAGGAGCACCCACCCTCACTTTGTACGTTGCCTGATCCCCAATGAAACTAAGACCCCAGGTAAATTGAGGGACTACTTTTGCAATGTATCACACATAAATTTCATAAGAAGCATATTCTTAAGTTCTCTCCTTTTATATTAAACAATGGTTATTATTAAATATGACTTCCTTAGGTGCTATGGATCATTACCTGGTCATGCACCAGCTCAGGTGTAATGTGTACTTGAAGGCATCAGAATTTGTAGGAAAGGATTTCCCAGCAGAATCCTCTATGCTGACTTCAAACAACGGTAAGGGTTAAAGCTGAAGATGTTCATACTATGTATAATACCTTTGTATACATTTTTACAATGTACCGTTTCTTTTATACAGCTACAAGGTGCTGAATGCCAGTGCTATCCCAGAGGGTCAGTTCATTGACAGCAAGAA
Organism: Engystomops pustulosus; assembly: GCA_019512145.1. Taxonomy (NCBI): domain Eukaryota; kingdom Metazoa; phylum Chordata; class Amphibia; order Anura; family Leptodactylidae; genus Engystomops; species Engystomops pustulosus. The sequence goes on along the minus strand of WNYA01000478.1, from coordinate 40,211 downwards.
GGCTTCAGAGAAGCTTCTTGGATCCATCGACGTTGACCACACTCAGTACAAGTTTGGCCACACCAAGTAGATATTCATTATTTCTGTTTTACATCCTAGAAGTTTAATGTTCAACTTATAGTGAAACTGAGATTTTTCTTGTCTGCAGGTCTTCTCAAGGCTGTTTGTTGGGTACCCTTGAGGAGATGCGAGATGATAAGTTGGCACAGCTGAACCTCGTACTCAGGCCATCGGCAGAGATACCTCATGAGGTAGCGTTCAGAAGATAGATGGAGAGAGGAGTGACTATCAAATTGAGGCTTATGCTACAAATGTCTCATTTTCATAGACCATGTTTGATGAAATATAATATATGATTTTGTTCACGGAGAATCTGTTCTCTGCTTCAGTACAACATCCGTGCTTCAGTGACTGTCAAAACTTGGCCATGTGCATGTATAAAGCTTTCACTTCACAGATCGAGGCTCTCTGGGTTATGAGGCAGGAGTCTGAGAAGCACGCATGATGGCCTACACTGATAAGAAGAGTTTGTAAGACAAGGAGCGCTTCGTGCAAAGTCGTAACCAGCACAAGATCTCCACACAAGAACTATGCATACAAAATGTGTAGCCTAGCACACACCCACTACTACCTCCGCGATGCAACATAGGTCATATAGCTCTATGCTACTACGGGCAGGTATGCCATCACTCTAGTAGATTCCATTCGCTTTAGAGCCTATTACTTGAAAAGACCAACAGGTAACATTCAAGCACATACTTGTCACTTAGTGATGGTAATGTAAGGGACAGTCCGATTTCTAAAGGCATACCGTGCTATCAAAAGGAGCTGTTCGTCAACAGTGATTCTTGCAAAACAGAGTATGCAGGGGCTGGATTCATTTGCACGGAGTGGACGAGATGGTCTTTTGACGAGAGGTGCGCGTGCGACTCGAGTCCAAGCCGAAAACATGCCGTTGTCTGGACGCGACGAGTCTGCACTAACTATCAAAAGAGACAATCAGATGAGAGGTGCTAGAGGCGACCTGAAGACTATATATCAAATCGTCACCAAACGTGCCCCGCCAATGTACAAGAGGGGACAAGGTCTGTGCTAAAACGTGTCGTGTGAGGGGTCGGCGTCCGGGGACAATCATAGCAAAGGTCTCATTGATGGCACCATCGTCACCCTCGAGAACGGTAATAAAGGGGGGCGCAGGGGCACGCCATCTGGTGTGTCTTGTGCACGCCAAACTCTTAGGAGGAGAAACATGCCACAGAGAATAAGGTATGCATTGTAATCAGGATGACGTGAAACACACCTAAGAACCCACAAGTGTTACCTTTGAGAGATACGTAAAATATGGATCCTTTGAATAATTGTTAACCTTTTGTCAAAATCTAGGTCAAAAACCTTACTGAGGAAATGGCTGTCCTTGATGAAAGCATTGCCAAACTTACAAAAGAAAAGAAGGCACTTCAGGAAGCCCACCAACAAACTCTGGATGATCTTCAAGCTGAAGAGGACAAAGTCAATACTCTGACTAAGGCCAAGACTAAGTTAGAGCAACAAGTTGATGATGTAGGTTCTGGTCTGAAGAAATGGCTTTTGCCAAAAGATAAGAATGGTGCCATAGAGAAATAATAACATATTTTGTTATCTCAGCTTGAAGGATCTCTTGAGCAAGAGAAGAAACTTCGCATGGACTTAGAGAGAGCAAAGAGGAAGTTGGAGGGTGACCTTAAGTTGGCTCAGGAGTCTACAATGGACTTAGAAAATGATAAACAACAGCTAGATGAAAAAGTTAAAAAGTAAGAAGGGTTCTATATAACATTTGGCTGACTGTAACCCCATAAAATATTCAAAACCACTCTATTCATCTATTGTATTCTGTCTGTCTTTGAAAAAGTGATTTCTGATATGATTTTATATCTTACTTTTATTCAATAGGAAGGAATTTGAAATCAGCCAGCTCCAGAGTAAGATTGAAGATGAACAGGCACTGGGAGCTCAGCTTCAAAAGAAGATTAAGGAGCTCCAGGTAATATAAGTAACACTTAATACTCTAAAAAGACAGCATTAAAACTTATTTCATTTTTATAAAATGAAACTAATATCTACAAAATTAAAAAAAAAAACATTGTAGGCTCGCATTGAGGAGCTTGAAGAAGAAATTGAGGCAGAACGTGCCGCTCGTGCCAAGGCTGAGAAGCAGCGTTCTGATCTTTCTAGAGAGCTCGAAGAGATCAGCGAGCGTCTGGAGGAAGCTGGTGGTGCAACCTCTGCTCAGATTGAGATGAACAAGAAGCGCGAGGCTGAATTCCAGAAGATGCGTCGCGACCTAGAAGAAGCCACCTTACAACACGAAGCCACTGCCGCCGCTCTCCGTAAGAAGCATGCCGATACTACAGCTGAGCTTGGGGAACAGATCGACAATCTCCAACGAGTCAAACAAAAACTGGAGAAAGAGAAGAGCGAGCTCAAGATGGAGATTGATGACCTTGCCAGCAACATGGAATCTGTCTCCAAAGCCAAGGTCAGAACAATACATTTTTCATGAAACTGTTTTCTTTTACTGGAATCTTCAGTATTACATATATTCACACTACTTTACATTATAGTCAAACCTAGAAAAAATGTGCCGAACACTGGAGGACCAATACAGTGAAGTTAAGACAAAGGAAGATGAGCATCTTAGGGTACTCAACGACTTGAATGCCCAGAAAGCACGTCTTCAGACTGAAAATGGTAAATTTTACTTTTAAAAAGTAATGGTATCAGCTCGGAAATCATAAGCAGAAGGTTGACTTTGCTTTACTTATATTAATTAGGGGAATTTGGCCGTCAACTGGAGGAAAAAGAATCTTTAATTTCTCAGCTTTCCAGAGGAAAACAGGCTTTCACCCAACAGATTGAAGAGCTGAAAAGACAGCTAGAAGAAGAAACCAAGGTATGGCTTTAAATTGTGAAAATGTAAAGTACATTTTGATTACTTATTTTCTCAAACATGTGTGTGATAACGTTTTGTTACCGAACAGGCCAAAAACGCACTAGCACATGGTCTTCAGTCTGCCCGCCATGACTGTGACTTGTTGAGGGAACAATTTGAAGAGGAGCAAGAGGCAAAGGCTGAACTTCAACGCTCTTTGTCCAAGGCCAATGGTGAAGTCTCTCAGTGGAGAACAAAATATGAGACAGATGCCATCCAACGTACAGAGGAGCTGGAAGAAGCCAAGTATGTTACCTTTAATCTCAAAGCTTTAATCCCTAATCAAATCATCAATACAAATAGGTCTTCTTCTTAACAATTAGGTTTTATATCTTATTTTCTTAATTAACAGGAAGAAACTTGCACAGCGCCTCCAGGAAGCTGAGGAACAAATTGAGGCTGTCAACTCAAAATGTGCCTCTCTGGAGAAAACCAAACAAAGACTTCAAGGAGAAGTTGAAGACCTCATGGTTGATGTAGAAAGATCAAACTCAGCTTGTGCTGCCCTTGACAAAAAGCAAAGAAACTTTGACAAGGTAATTTATTAGTACAATTACTTTTATGTGGAGTTTAATAAAGTGGAGGCAACATTTGCAAAATTTTGGAGAGGCAAAGATGGGCAAAAATAAATTCCCTCTTGGATTAGAAGAATATTTCTAATACTGTAATATGGTCTTGTACTCCATAGGTTCTTTCAGAATGGAAACAGAAATATGAGGAAGCCCAGGCTGAACTTGAAGCTTCTCAGAAGGAATCAAGATCCCTTAGTACAGAAGTATTTAAGATGAAGAATTCATATGAGGAAGCACTTGATCATCTTGAAACACTAAAGAGGGAAAATAAGAACCTCCAACGTAAGTGCCACCACCATGTCCTATGGATGTAACAGCCATGAAGACTTTTGTAGTATTATATATACATATTTTTTATTTTCATCATATTTACATGCTCCTCTTTTCTTGTACCCCTTTCTAGAGGAGATCTCTGACTTAACTGAACAAGTTGCTGAATCTGGAAAGAGCATCCATGAAATTGAAAAATCTAAGAAACAAGTTGAACAGGAAAAATCTGACCTGCAATCAGCACTGGAAGAAGCAGAGGTAGGAGGACTAGAATATGTCCTAAAACTCATGATATTGTTGAATGGATGTAGATCACAGACTTAATGATGTGTATAAACTAGGGATCCTTGGAGCATGAAGAGGCAAAGATCCTACGTGTCCAACTTGAGCTTAATCAAGTGAAGTCGGAAATTGACAGAAAAATTTCTGAGAAAGATGAAGAAATTGAACAAATCAAGAGAAACAGCCAGAGAGCCCTGGAATCCATGCAGAGCACTTTGGAGTCTGAAATTAGAAGCAGGAATGATGCTCTAAGATTGAAGAAGAAGATGGAGGGAGACCTCAATGAGATGGAGATCCAGTTGAGCCATGCCAACCGCCAGGCTGCAGAGGCCCAGAAACAACTCAGGAACGTACAGGGACAACTAAAGGTAGGTCACTAGGATGATTTTATCAAGGCTAACATAGGATTACTGACTAGATAATGAACTGAATTATTTTCCTTCAGGATGCCCAACTGCATCTGGATGATGCCATAAGAGGAAATGATGACCTGAAAGAACAACTGGCTATTGTAGAAAGGAGAAATAATCTCATGACAGTGGAAATTGAGGAAATCAGGTCTGCCCTGGAACAAACTGAGCGTGGCCGCAAGGTGGCAGAGCAAGAGCTTCTCGACGTCACTGAGCGCGTCCAGCTCCTGCACTCTCAGGTTGGTCAGATATTTAATTCTCTGCATCCATGTTACACCTAGACATTATTTAACTCATCACTAACATTATAATTCTCCACTGTACAGAACACTAGCCTGATCAACACCAAGAAGAAGCTTGAATCTGATTTATCTCAACTTCAAAGTGAAGTGGAGGAAGCTGTCCAGGAATCAAGGAATGCAGAAGATAAAGCCAAGAAAGCAATTACAGATGTGAGTAATAATCCATAAGAAATCATGCAAAAATTGGACATGGTGGATTACAGAACTGTGGATCTATTGGTACCAAACTAAGCTTCTAATTAACATCTTATTTCAGTTTTTTTAACTCCTTTGGTCTTCTTTATCATTCTAGGCTTCCATGATGGCTGAAGAACTGAAGAAGGAACAGGACACCAGTGCTCACCTCGAGAGGATGAAGAAGAACCTTGAGCAGACCGTGAAGGACCTTCAACATCGCCTTGACGAGGCTGAGCAGCTGGCAATGAAGGGTGGCAAGAAGCAACTGCAGAAACTGGAGGCCAGGGTAAGAAAGTGTCGCTGGTTTTGAAAGCCTTCAACAACCCTAAGTGCAGAAAGACTGTAAACATAAAATTATTTTAGGTGCGTGAACTTGAAAATGAACTTGAAGCTGAACAGAAGAGAGGATCAGAAGCCATTAAGGGCGTCCGCAAGTACGAGAGGAGAGTCAAAGAGCTGTCATATCAGGTAGTTGAGATAAACCGAGATAAACAAAACCCTCATTGAATAAATGTTTTTACATGAAATCAATTTTACACACTTCATATTTTATTACCAGACCGAGGAAGACAAGAAGAACGTGTTCAGGCTTCAGGACTTAGTGGACAAATTGCAGTTGAAAGTGAAAGCTTACAAGAGACAGGCAGAGGAGTCTGTGAGTGCCTGCACTTTTATAACTTAATAATTGTATGTATGAGAATATTTAGAGTCTTTGTCTCTTCATTAACACAATTCTCTTGTAGGAGGAACAAGCCAACACCCACCTGTCCAGATTCAGGAAGACTCAACACGAGCTGGAGGAGGCTGAGGAACGCGCCGACATTGCCGAATCTCAGGTCAACAAACTAAGAGCCAAGAGCCGTGACATCGGCAAGGTAGGTTCATTGTTCTGATCCATGGTTGTGAAGATTGTACCTAACGTCAAATACCATCCTCTGAGCTTTTTAATATTTATCATATAAATTACATAAAAACATTAGAAAGTGCTAAAACCCGATAAAATATCAGAAACTGAATCTAATTGCTACATTTCTTTTTTTATATCCACAGAAGGCAGAAGAATAAAGAAGGATCAAAATGTCAAATATTTACAAAAGATGTTCATAAAATATGGGCCGGTTTTGTAAATCGTGGGTCAGCTTTGTAGTATTTTTCGTCTCTAGATGCAAATAAATTCTCTGCACACAGTATCTTGGTTTTGTCTTATTATTTTCCTTACTTTGTGAGACAAGGGGCAACAAAACATTTAAAGGGTAACCATCATTCTGAGCAAAAAAACGCCCCCCAAAATCATAATTCTGCTCAAAAGGTGTCCTTGGGAATGATTCCTCCTTTAGTTTACTTTTTGGCCCATAGCAACTTTGTTTTCCAGCTCTAAAAATTAACTACAATCAGCAAGATGGAGGGGCGGGACCTGCCTCCTGTGACATCATCACAAGCATGCTGACCAATGAGACCATAGCTTGTGCATCTTAGACACACCCACACAGGCGAATGTGGAGATTGTGGCTAAGAGGCTGAATAATTTACATAGATGAAAATGTGAAGGTTTATTCAATGACAAGAAAAGTTTCGACATTAGAACTTTTTCAATTAGAGAAGAGTGAACACTGATACAAGTAATAGGGGGGGGGGGGGGCACAAATTACCCCCACTAGATTAAGTGGATTGTTCCCAAAATCAAATAACACCACACAAAAAGAAAACAAAAACGAAAATATAGAAAGCATAAAATAACACTTTATCAATTGAAACAAATCCAAGACAAAGTCAAAAAGACACAGAACTATATTGTGTATAGTCAAATAACTAAATATACACAATAAATAGATCGCAGTGACCTGTACAGAATTTTTAGTCCTCAAAATAAGTAATAGTAAGAAAAGGCAGCACTATGGAGCTTAGTGGATCAGCACAGGTCTTGAGTGACACTCCATAACCCCGCCTTTTCTTCCAAGTTGCTCCTACCAGCAGCAATCGGTGTTTGACAAAGACCTACACCTTGTAAGCCGCATGTAATAAAGCACATTGTTGGAAGCAGGATATCTTTGGAGTGCCAGGAACCCTATCCCAGGCACCCATCACCCTCAGGAGTGCGACCAGTATATATTATACATAGTTAGAGCGACAGACAGAGACTATTACTTAGAGCTCCTGGCAGCACATGACTGAGTGCAGGGAGAGGAGAGGGGTTGTGTCTCACATTCTCACTCCCTACTCAGCCCAGTGAGGACAGGAAGAGCCAAGCAACAGCCATCTGAGGAGTCACTGATAGCAGGGGGAAGGCTGCTGAGTAACACCGGAAGGAGCAAGATATGGGTAACCAATTGCAAAAGAGCTTAAAAATTGCCTGCCCTACAACATATCAAAAGTTTTTTTAAAGGACGGTTACTCTTTAAGCAACTGTACATGCTACTTTCCTCACTTTTGGGGCCATTCAATACTAAATGAATATTTAAATATCCAAAACTTTATATCTTGGAATAACTATTCTGGAATACTAATAACTAACATCCAGAAGAAGAAATCATTAACCATGTCAACTCCCCATTCATTGCAGCCATGAAATGGGTTTCTGGGGGCCCTTATTGAGATATATGCAGGAACCAGAAGCTAAATAACTATAGAACATTTATAATATCCTATTACTGCAGAGGTGCAAAAGTGGCTTAAAAGCAAACGCTCTTCTGGTTCCATAACTGCAGAGCTCGAACCTCCTCTTGGGTTCACGGCAGGGTCCCTGTGTCAGGAGTTGTAATGAATTGGTTTCAATGGCTGAGAAGCTACATACAAGCTTCACATCACCAAACACAACGTCAAGGGTTGGATGGATCCCACCACGAGACTCAGGAGTGGCAGGAACGTGGTCTGCAAAGTCAATATCCACACACTATCTGGGCGAGCCTGGGTTTGGCCCAGAGAACCTGCCTGACTGCAAGTGATTCCAGTGGACATTAGTACAGGCAGTCCCCCGGTTACGTACAGGATCGGTTCTGTAGGTTTGTTCTTAAGTTGAATTTGTAAGTAAGTCAGAACTGTATATTTTATAATTGTAGCTCCAGAAAAAAAAATTTTTTGGTCTCTGTGAGAATTAGATTTTAAAAATGTTGGATTGTCATAAGAACCAGGATCAGTAATAAAGCTTCATTACAGACACCTTTGATAACATATAGCTTGTTATTGTAGCTTTGGGTAAAGTACAGTACCAACATCCAGAGGGCCGTTTGTAACTAAGGGTCGTCTGTAAGTCGAGTGTTCTTAAGTAGGGGACCGCCTGTATTGATGCTTAAGCATACAGAGACATTATGGACCACTGTATATTTGAAACATTTTGGTGAAGGTTCTTTCCTGTTCCAACATGACCATGACCCGTTGGCAGCCGTGTGTGATCCGTTTGTTGCGTTTCGTGCTGGCAGTATGAGGCTCCGATACAGGAAAGGGTTAGAACCCTTAGATCTGCCCTATTCCTGCCTTCTGGCTGAATACATTTACTCCGAGACCTTGTGCTCAGGCGCCAGTCCCTGTCCCTGTTGGCTCCTGATTGTGAGGGCCGATTTCTGTTTTGACCTTTTGGCTTTCCCTGATTTTTCCTTTGACTTCTGATTGGAGCAGGACTTGGATATTCTCTTGGTTAGTGATTTTGATCTTGATGTACAATTCTGTATTTACTTTGGCTTCATGACTTCTTTCCCCTTCCCATTACTCATATATGTCATCAGTCATCAAGGAGGCAGAGACAGTATGGGGGGTTTAGTGTTAGGGCTTAGGGCACTAGCCCTTCCCATCCGGTCCAGCTGGTATGGTCCATAAAGGCATAATGGGGGGAGGGAGCTTTATAGTATGTGGTTCCAATGAGGGACAATGCTTGTAGCAAATTCTATTTTTCTGAAGAAGTTCTTAGACCAGACAGATGTGGACCTATTTTATTATTGAAAAGTTAGAAAAGAGAGTAGATCAGTACAATGAGCAAGTAACGAAATAAAGGATGCGAATCAGCTTTAACCCTTTCTATTTCACTAACCAATAAACCTTCTCTGTACAGATAAAAATGTATTTTTTAAGGGATTTTTTTGCAACTTTTATTGAAAAACGTTCTATTTATTTTTCAATCTTTTGCTCTTTTCCACATAAAAAAAAAAAAATGTTTTATATCCCCTACAGAAGTTACCTATGTATGAGACCTGGATGCCACCATACACATCGCTGGCCTTATATGGAGGCAATTAGTGGTTAGAAAGTCCCCTTTCTCCAATGTCTGCTGATGGGTTTCTCCGTAGCCTTCCTGGAATACTTTTGGTTAGCGTACGTTTCGCCTGCTGTGTGAAATGTGTTGGTACGCGCTAAGCTGGCATGATCGTGGACTTTGCAGGACATAAATGATATCCTGGTAGCTGAGGCTTTATTCGTAATGCCTACGGGTTCACACGGCTGTTGCCAAAATATTTGATAGTGACGACAGTTCAGTTTCTGGTATAACGACAGAATGAAATCCCTTCCTGGCTGTTGCTTCGATACAAAATTAAAGATCCCCAAGGGGACGATTCATAGGAACGCTGTTGCTTCGGGGCTATGAGCCACACAGATAGTGTAACTACATGTACAATCCAGATTGCACCGAGGGCCGCGGTGTACAGTGCATGAAAGTTACAAACACTCTGCTGGCTCCATAACTGCACATCTCAAAATCTCCTATAAAATATACAAAAATAACAAAATGGTGATGTGGACCGAGACTTCCAAAGAAGCTTGTGAAATGTAGACTTGTTTCCTGGCTGCTACAGGTGAAGGCACCTCCACACCGCACCTACTCCAAATTATACTGGAATCAATTGTATCCACGTCTTTAAGCTGCAGAAATTCCTCCCATGAGCCGCCCCTGCATGGTGCCCTCACCATGACCCAGCGTGATGATGTCATCATGCCACCTACCACCAGGAAGAGGATGTTATGGGAGCACAGAAACTGTAAATGTTTTTATTATTTTACAATGGGGCAATATATACATTTGTTTTGCGGGAAACACTGTATAGTATATATATGCATCACGCAGGTGGCACTGTATGCACAGTATATGTAACTGATGGGCTCTGTTTATAGTAATAGGGAGCACTGCACATATGAAAAATAAATAGGTAGCACTGTGTATACATGTGAAATATTTGAGGGGCACAGTATATACAGTTAGTGCATACTTTGCATATTGTGCATGTATGTACTAAGCTTGGTTCTGGTTACAGAATTTATGAATGGAGCCTGATTCTTCTGCTGTATTTTAGTTTGTAGCCCAGTTGGAAATTGGTCCTGGTGCTGTATTTCTAAACGGTTATGGATTCTGGTCCTGTATTTTGGTACCAAGCTCATTCAGGGTCTAGTGCTATATTTCTGCTTGATGATGGATTCTGGTTCTGCATTTCTGTACTGAGCTTGGTTATGGTGCTGCATCATTTTTGTAAGGTGCCCAGCTCTGCTGCTCTATTCCTGTATTGAGATTGGTTCTAGTGCTGTATTTTTGGATCGTGACAAATCTAGTTGTCAGGATTCAGGATCAGTGGATCCTCTGGATCACCGCGGAAGGTGGAACTAGCCGACACCTGGGACCGAAAGCTAAGTGGCACCCGGTCTTCACCGGAGCCCGTCGCAAAGCAGGATGGACTTGCTGCAGCAGGTACCACCAGGTTGTTCCACAGCCAAGGTCGAGGTACCTTAGCAGACAGTCTCGTGGTCAGATTCAGGCACAAGGTCAGGGTAGGCGCCAGAGATGCAAGGTCAAGTTCAATCCGGGGTCAGCAGCGGGAGGTCCAGGCAGATGGGAACGGGAACACAGGTACAGGAATGCAGGAAGACTCAGGGATATCGCAGGGAAGCTTTCTCTATAGCAAAGTTTCGAAGATCCGGCAGGATGTTATGAGAGAGGCAGATTTAAATAGTCTACTGGGAAATGGCCAGCACCCATTAACATTGCACTGGCCCTTTAAATTTCTTGAAGCCGGCACGCTCGCCCCAGGAGATGGAGACACAAACTCATAGACGGGAATCAGAAGTGGGGAGACGTGAGCACCGCGAAAGCCGCGCTTGGGAACACGGAGGGGCACGGGTGAGCCTGCGACCCGCGAAATGGATTGTGGGAGCACCCGTGACACTAGTCCTGAATTTCAGTACTGAGCTCAATTCTGGTGCTGTATTTACTAACATGTTGTGAAATGTACACTGGTTTCCAGGTTTCTGTGTAAATAAGATAACCAGGAGGGTCTAATTTTTTTATATATATAATTATTGTATTATTCTTGTGGAATTGTCCTGCTGAGTTTACCTGGAAACTGCCCTGATAACAACACAGAGAAGTTTCTCAATGGGTTTTACTGAAAGAACAAGACAATGGGGGAATTAATTGAAACTAGCGTATTGCTCACTCGTCTTAATTTTCCCTCCGCAGGCAAAGTCTGGAAGTGTGCTCGGCCGCCGGAATGAAATCTCCAGCAGGTTACACTATGGTAAACACCGTGGACTGGGGAGGGAAACTGACAAAAATATGAAAGTATTTACATGTCTGCCAGAAAACGCAATTGCCCAGATGTGCAACACCCCCCACCGGGGCCTAGCCTTCTCTTGGGGCTTGGAGACAACCGGGGCCCAGAATACCACAGTGGCTGGCGGTTGCGGCCTAGGCACGCTGTTGTCACGTTGCTTGGTATGGGGACCGGAGAGCTGTCCTACAGCCTGGCAGCTCTCCAGCAGGTGGTGTGTGCAAGAAATATGGAGGGAGAGGCTGATGTACTGAATCTCCCTCGGGCAACGGGGCAACCCCTGAGTGTCTGTAGGATGAGTCCCCGGGTAATGGCGGGGCGCCCTTGTTGTGTTACAGCCATATCCAGGGAACATGTTGTGCAAAATAAGAACAACTGCAGGCAACGGGCCACTGGAGTGGTCATGGAGAGTGATCCTCAGGAGTTGGGTCACCAGCCTGGAAGTAGGTGCAACTGCAACACAATTGTGACCAAAACACACAATAAATACATGTGCCAGACACTTCCCAAACTTAGACAAAAAACTGGCGCAGACTCAATAATATATCTGAACCACATCCCACCATACATTCTAAAGTGGGAAAGGGACTTGGATATTAGCTTCACTGAAGAGCAGCGTGAAAAGACATTCCTCATGACCCACAAAACAACCATAAGTTCACTCTATCAAGAAACTAATTATAAGATTCTCACAAGGTGGTATAGAGTTCCTCATGTCTTACACAAGATGTTCCCAGAGGCCCCCTCATGTTGCTTTAAAACTGAATAAAAAAATTAATACAAAAAAAAAAAAAAAAGTATATATCTGAGCCAATAGGCCACATGTTACAAACTTTTGGCTTTCCTTTTTTCTTTAATTTTTAAGTTTTTTTGATGGTGCTTGTGCTCATTTGCAACTTCTTTGTGCCTTTCAAAGTGGGCCATTGTCTAGTTTTCTGCAGTGTTCCCCGAGTAATCACCTGAATCCAGATGTGAAAGTTGTTAAAAAAAAGTCACAAATTCAAGACCAAACGCCACCAGTATCAATAAGGAAAAACCGCTAAGATTCATCTGACCAGCAGGAAAGCCAAGAAGAGTCCCAAAAAGCAGACATGTATAGCCGGACCTATGATACATGTGCCCCATGTGTTTCATCCTGGAACAGTTGCTTCTACACGTCAGATAAGCCTGAGTGTCACGGGTGCTCCCACGATCACGGGCGCACCCGTGCTCCTCCGTGCACCCCAGCTGGTTCGGCAGCGCCAGACTTACCCATCGCGCCCCGGGCTGCCATGCGCCGGCTCTCTGAAATTTAAAGGGCCAGGGCACCGCTGATTGGTGCGCTGGCTGAAAACCTCCACCTTATAATCCGGCATCTCCCTTCCTGCCTTGCTGGATTTTTTTGCCTCACAGCTTTAGAAAAAGCTTCCAAGCGATATTCCTGCGTTCCTGAGTCCTGTGCTGCCGTGTTACCAGAGTCCCTCCGTGTTGCTGTGTTCCTGTTCCCATTTGCCTAGACCTCCCGTTGCTGACCCCGGATTGGACTTGACCTTGCATCTCTGCCGATTGCCCTGACCCTTTGCCTGGACCCAACCATGAGACTGTCTTCCACTAAGGTACCTCGACCTTGGCAGCCACCGCGGGCTAGTAGCACCTGTGGAACGACCTGGTGGTACCCTCCCGCAACAAGTCCATCAGGGTTTGCGGCGGGCTCTGGTGAAGACCAGGTGCTAATTAAGACTCCGGTCCCAGGTGTCGGCTAGTATCATCTCCTGCGGTGGTCCAGAGGATCCACTGATCCTTACACTGAGTTGAAGAGCCAGAAGTCCGGAGCTGGGGAACTGTTCCTTCTAACTAAGGCTCATTTCACACCGACCATATTTCAGTCTGACAATATTATATCTTAGTAATTCAGAAAATCTCCCATCACAATCCATCACTTACTCACAGATCCAGGGTCCATGACTGTGATATCGTCTTATATGTGATATTCATGGCCTCCTTCATTCTAAAATCAACTTTTACCATTATGCTGATGACCCCCAAAAGGCTATGGGCGTTACCAGAGCCCCTCCATGCTGTTTCTACACAGGCTGTAACGCTGCTACTGGTGCAGAAGGGAGGGTGAGATCGAGATGTCCTGCTGCACAGTGTAACAGCTTGTGAAGTCAGAAAACAGAGGGCTCCTGTAACATGCACAGAGCCCTTAATTAGCATAATTTTGAACATTGATTTTAGGAGGAATTAGGCCACAGATAACACAAATAAGAAGATACCACAGTCCCGATGCCTGGATCTATGAGTAAGTTGTTTACCATGTTGGATTTTGATGGTGGATTTCCTCTAAATGTTTTTAATGTAAATGATTTAATGATGAAACATCTGGGACTTTTCCATTCTCCTGCATCAGCAGTAACATTGGGCGGGGGGTAGTAGGTGTACACTGTGTGATATCTGCCTCCTCAGCCCTGTCCCTCAGCGTTGCGGAGCTGTTTACATCGTCCTGTCCCCCGGGGAGGTAATTCCAGGATCCGCTCAGAGCCGTATCCTCACTTGACTTGGATTGGATTTCTTGCTCGCGGGGTCGGGTTACGGTTATATACAACCAAGGAGACTGCGGAATGTGCAATACAAATTCTTCTAGGAGAAAAAGATTTAGGAAATTCCAGGGTCCTTGTACCACTCAAAAACATCAAAGAATCACTTCCGAGCCGCAGGAATCTTTCATTGGAATTTTGAGTATTCCCAAAAAAAGTTGGTGCATAGGGTTGGATTTATTGTGGTTTGGATGCCAGGACAAGGTGCAGTATTAGGTCCCCCCCCTAACCACCTTTAACTCCTTCAAGACCAGGTTTTTTAATTTTTAAGCATGTCCATGTTTTCACTTCACTTTTTTCCGCTTCTTTCCACTAGCTGTAACTTTGTAATTTTTTTCATTTACAAAGTTGCATGAAGAGATTTTCAACGGCGAGACAAATTGTATTCTCTAGCGGCACCATTTAACCCCTTAACAACTTGGCCCGTTTTCTTTCCAGTGGCGGTTCTTCTTATTCCAACATTTTGAAGAAAATTCAAAATGTGGGAAAAATATGCATTTTCGACATTTCCTTGTGAGATGTGAATTGACGCCTTTCACTTTTCTTTCCTAATGACACCTCTTCGTATGATACCAAATTCATATAGGTATTTATAGGTTTTAATAGATTTTTTAAAAATGAAAACTTTTTGTACAAAATTTTTTTTATTAATTTCGTCAAGTTCTGACACCAATAACTCTTTCATACCATTTGCGCAAGGTCTAATTTTTTGTGGGAGATTTGTGATGCAGCTCAAGACCGTGACAACAAAGTACAGTCCTTACAGGTCTCACCTGCGTGTATTCCAGCAGCAGGTATTAACCCCTTTGTGAAAGTCAATGGTATAACGTGTGAAGAAAAAGTAGGATTGCTCTCAACCATCTCCATGAAGTGCAATTTGTTATAAAAGTTATAGATTTTTGATGGTGCGGAGTGAAAAATGAAACCGCAAAAAAGGCGGGAAGGGGTTAAACAGTCACGGTCAGCGTCGATAGCGGATGTTAAAAAGACGGGGTGACCTGAACCCCGACCCGAACAGCGACATTCGGTACCGACACGAAAATTGTGGGTTCTGGTCCCATTCATGATTAATGGCAACCAATCACTTTGAGGTAGATTTTATAAATCTGCCAAGAAACATAATGGAGGACAAATCTCTCACCTCATAAAAATGAGACAAGAAATGTTTATCATGTCCTGGTTCAAGTGAAATAGGAGATAAAATGGCGGCTGTGTGTCCCTGTCAGATTACCCCTGATAATATGGAAGATGCTCTCGGGCAGGTTTCACATGGAGGGTGGATAATGGAGGAGACGCCTCAGCTCTGAGGTAACTGGAGATAACCTGGCGGGAAAAGTCTCAGAGAATGTGAAGCCTCCAGCAACCAATCACAGCTCAGCTTACATTTACTATGGTGCTTTATACAGATGAAAGCTGCGCTGTGATTGGCAGGTTTAGCACATCTTTCACCTGACACAAATGGCGGCCGCTGTACAAGTTACCTCATAAACCTCCTGAGGAGAAATATTCTCCATGTTCTGCTGCCGCTCACAGGAAGTCCCCAGGAGCTCAGACCTTTACCTCCCGCGGCTGCTGCTCTACTTCAGGTTCAGTCCACAAGATGGACTCATTGAGGAGGAGCGACACACGTAATGTGACTGCAGCCTGAGGGTCAGTACCACTGCTTGCTGCCACTGAATAGCAGCCTTGGTCTAAGGATGCACCTCCAGTTGTGAGGCATCAGCAGTTTTGATCTCAGGGGTCACAAGTGAATGGAGAGCTGTGATCATCAGCATGTAATATTGTCATTCACAAGCAAGCAGAGGTGTTATCCCATATCTGCCCACAGATACAACAGCAAGACAAACACAAGCTCAGGCCAGAAAAACTATTTATTATCTGCACAAGATCCAGACATGGAGGAGGCCGAATCCATTCACACGTCCCCGTCCTTCACCTGCAACACAGGAGACCGTGACAGGTAACCACCGGCTATTACTCTCTGTTATCAGCCATTACACCCCGGGGAGAGGAGACTGTACACACCTGTGTACTGTGCCATTGTATACAGCACCTGTCCAGCAGGGGGCTCCTCTCCAGTACCTCCTCTGAAGTAATGGACAGGACCTATGATGACCTCATGATCAGGGCCGGTTCTAGACAAAGTGGGGCCCTGGGCAAAACTAAGTGAGGCCCAAAATAAAACTATTTTATGACTAGTCACAGTCAGTAAGAGGCTCCTTTAGTATAGTAAAACAAACTGTAATATGGGAGAATTTTATAGGAGATAGATGATAGGGAGAGTGATGGGCAGCACGGTGGCTCGGTGGATAGCACTACATCCTTGCAGCGCTGGTCAACATCTGCAAAGTTTGTATGTTCTCTCTGTGTTTGCGTGGGTTTCCTCCCACAATCCAATAAATTACTGGTAGATTGAATAGATTGTGAGCCCCATGGTTACAGGGACCGATGTGACAAGCTCTGTGCAGCGCTGTATAATCTGTGTGCACTATATACATAAAGAATTATTATTATGATCGAAGATGAATATGAAAGATGATAGATTTTTAGATGCAGAAGTATAAAGTAGATGATTTATACAGGAGATGGATATGAGAGATAAATACATGAGAAGAGAAATAGATAGAGAAAAAGCGAGATATATAAATGGTCAGATTATAGGAGATAGATAACTAGACTGATAGATAATAAGCATCTTCACCTGGGAATTCAACCGAGGGGTATTAACCCTATCACAGGCCAGGCATTTCTGGATATTTAGTTGCGTTCTTGACCAGAGCAATTTTTACAATTTCGACGTTCAAAAATTAAATCTAAATTACAGCAAAAAGAATTGAAGTAAACTGCAGCAAACCACATATCTTCTGAAAGCGGACACTTGCCCCATTTTCAAAATTGCATAAAAGAGTTTATAGACAGAGGCGCCTTCATACAATTTTGATTCAAACTGAAACATTTTATAAAAAATACTTAAAATTTGACTTTGATGGCAAAAAATTTGAAACACAGAAAATATTTACCTTCACATCTCCAAAATTGTAATAGATGGACATGTGTAGAGCTCACAGATGTCCCATAGTGATCTGTTCACATAAATGAAGCCACATAATATTACTAAAACTGTAATAACTACATATCTGCTTTTCAGCTACAAATTTTAAGACTGTCACAACCTGCAAAATATATCAATAAAACAGAATAAAAAGTAACCGCGCCATAAAACCTAAAGAATAGAAAGCAGACAACCAGGCGATGCACTTGGCAATTAACATTCAAAATATCCTCTTAAATATGGACAAATCCAGATACTTATATAAAGAAAATCTACTTTCCTAAACCAGTAAGATGTGAGGATCATACAGTCCCCACGTGTATTCACCAAAATATTATTGCAGAATATTGCACTGAGCGTCACACAAATGTATCATTGTATCCTCCTTACACAATGTAACACAAATAATAACTATATATCCATAACCCAAGCTAATGAGGTAATAAGTCACGTTTAGATGTGACCATTGTATTATCCGCACAACAGAACCCTCCGCGCTTCATAACAATCAGTGAGAACGTCATAACATAGGAGTAAGTAATGGAGGATGATGGGAAATAATAACTGTATTCCGGAACATGTGTGTGTATTGGTGTTACATATAACTTTATGGACATGTTCTGGGTTGCAGTGTTATATAATAGCGACATTAGGAGAAGAGGATGGAATGTTCATCGTATCAGTCAGGTTTTTTTTTTTAAATGATCACGAAATAAAAGGCAATAAGAGAGAAAGTGTATTCTTAGAGAAGGGTTAAAAACATGAATATTAGTTGATATTATCCCTTCTCTGTAGTAACATATAAAGGGAATATTTCCATTATCTGTGAGGTGCAGCAGCTCCTGTGTGCAGCAAATTCTCCCTGCAGCCTAATGGCTAAGAATCTGTACGGGGAAACCTGAATATCTTTGGATCCCTGGCACCTGAATATCTTTGGATCCCTGGCACCTAGAAACACAATTCAAGATTTATTTGAATGAAGAGACTCTTCCCTTTCAGGGGCCCACTTTGCCTACCCATAGCGCTGGCCCTGATCATGATAGAGGGTCCTAGTGCACAGCTGTATCTGTACTGATCATCACAGCATCTACTGTCTCTGTTTCTAAAACTTTGAGGTGCACAAGAGCAGGACACGGCCTCACCTCAATCCTCACAGGTTTCCACCATCCTGTGTGTTCTGTGCCCGGCGTTACATAGATGATGCTTTCTTTACCGGCCAACACTGATATGTAAATATACGGTACATCATTTTATAATTTTTTTTTTTCTAAAAAAAAAGGCAACTGGGACCTAAACCCAGGTGATTGTCCCCATGAGCTCCGAGCTCTTACATCTGTGATGGCCTTCTTGGCTTTGTCTTCTGCATTTCGTAGCTCTTGGATGGCGTCTTCCACCTCAGACTGGAGCTGAGCTGCGTCACTTTCCAGCTTTTTCTTGGCATTGATGAGACCCGTGTTCTAAATATGGGAAATCTGGAAATTAGTGTAAGATGAAACGGAACAAAACTAGAAACTGGTTTTCCCATCATTCATGAAAATTGGGTTCTGTCTGTATAAAATAAAATGGATTCTGTTTTCCTCCATGTCGTCCTGTATCATAGACCCTCCTTCACCCCTATTTACCCCTGCCACGAGCAGCACAGAACTGTCCAGGCAGGAGGTTCTTGTGACTCTTGAGGTTCTTATTTCCACGTACAATAATCTCATTATTTCACAATCAACATTTATTCAGACATATCAGTCATATCATCTGGAATGTGACTCCATTTCTATTGGCCATTCACATTTGATTTATAAAAACATTTCTTCAATTAGTTATTATTAATCATTTTTTACCTGTGTGAAGAGGCGTGATTTTCCTTATCCCATCTTGGAAAGCTTATTTGCTAATTTTCCCAGAATCCACTAGTGGAGCATCCATGGCTATAAGTCTCCACATGCCTACACAATGGGGGTCATTTACTAAGGGCCCGAATCGGTTTTTACCCGAATTTTACCGTTTTGTGCCGATTTTCCCTGAATTGCCTCGGGATTTTGGAGCACGCGATCGGATTGTGGCGCATCGGCGCTGGCATGCACGCAAGGGAAATTGGGGGTGTGGCCATCGGAAAACCCATCGGATTCGGACAAACCGGCGTATTTAAAAAAAAAAATGTGTCGCTTGACACACGCTTTACCTGCACCCGGCCTGCCTTGGTGAACTCCGACTGACTTCAGCGCAGCAGCGCCACCTGGTGGACGTCGGAGGAACTACCTTAGTGAATCGCCGGAAGACCCGAATCCTCCACACAGAACGCGCTGCTGGATCGCGACAGGACCGGGTAAGTAAATCTGCCCCAATGTCCTTAATTGGCAGCCTCCATAAGGAGAACACTTACCTCCTGACCCGAGTCACAAGTCTCTCGCCCAGCCAAACCAGGTGGGAAACAGCGCTGACTACAGTTGGGAATCTGTTTCTTCTGGAATAGTTATGACATGATGCGGGATTCAAACCAGTATAAGGCTCCCTGCAAGCCATGCTTCATGTCAAGGAAGATGCCTTACAAGCAGCTAGAAGACGCGTGGTTTTCCTTATCCCATCCTGGGAAACGTATTTGCATATTTTCCCAGAATCCCTCAGTGGAGCGTCCATGGCTAAAAGTCTCCACACGCCTATACGGCGACCTTAAATGGCAGTCTCCATAAGGAGAGCTCTTGCTTCCCCACCCTAGATATACATTACACGTGGGTAGGAAGAGGAACCTATTGAAGAGCCCTCCCTTTTACTTGGACAGTCTAATAAGACATTACTTGACTGTGTAGGAGCTGGACCCTCTCGGTAACATCCAGGAGTTCCTGTTCGGCCACTTTTCGCACTTTCTCAGTCTGCTCTAGGGATGTCCGCAACTCTTCAATCTCTGCCTGCTGCAGGAGATTACGTCGATCTACCACACCCAAGTGCTCCCTTAGGTCGTCATTGGCTCGAGCCAAGTCATCTAGCTGTATTTGGGCTTCCTGTAAAAGAAGATAGCTGAGTGTTTGTGGTATTTCTCATCAAAAAAGACCTCAAAGTCACAAATACTTGAGATGAAGGTTGTTATAAGCCTCAGTATATGTGAAGAATGCACATGATGATGGAGAACTAGTTCTAGTAACAGACCTTGAGCTGTGCCTGAAGGGTCTT
The DNA here is from genome assembly GCA_019512145.1 of Engystomops pustulosus. Taxonomy (NCBI): domain Eukaryota; kingdom Metazoa; phylum Chordata; class Amphibia; order Anura; family Leptodactylidae; genus Engystomops; species Engystomops pustulosus. Next base: position 19,916 of record WNYA01000478.1, on the reverse strand, counting down.
CAGCTGTTTCTGGCTCTCGGCTACCACCCGGTTGGCATGACCTAGCTGGATCTCCATCTCATTGAGATCTCCTTCCATTTTCTTCTTAGCCCTGAGGGCATCGTTTCTACTCCTTACTTCAGACTCCAGGCTTGTGTTCAAGGCCTCTATAGCCCTCTGACTGCTACGTTTCAGCTGGTCGATCTCTTCATCCTTCTCCGCTATTTTCCTATCCACCTCTGACTTCACCTGGTTCAGCTCCAGTTGACTACGTAGCACCTTTCCTCCTTCATGTTCAAGACTACCCTATAGAAAGAAATGTTTATTGATTAGACTATACACCAAAACTGAGTCCATGCGCTTTAGCACATCCAACTGGCTCCAGACAATTACTATGGATAATTTAGAATTTTTTTCGAAGAGTTCTTATTTTTGGAAAGTGAAGTTTTAGCTGTTCGGGATGAATTTGTATAGAACATACCTCGGCCTCCTCCAAAGAGGACAACAAGTCGGCTTTCTCCTGTTCAGCCTGCTTTTTGGCTTTCTCCAGCTCGCTGACGCTCTTTGCTGCCTCACTAATTTGATCCGTCAGGTCCGATATTTCCTCTACATTAAAATTTTAAAACACTAGGTTACAGAAAATACTTGTAGACTTTGCCCATAGGTAAAGAAGTATATGAAGGGGCACTATTAGGTGGTCCCGTTCATGGAGTGAGTGGAGTGAATTGGCCTTACTCATTGGGAGAAGTGACTCTCCTCGGCTCATTTAAACAGTTCGTGCATAGAATTCTCAAATAGTAATGACCTGAGAAAGAAGAAAAGTTGACACTCACCGATTATTTAAAAGTTTACTTTATTCATTTTATCTTTAAAATTGGCGAACAGTACAGGGGAGACGGTAACCAGTCGGAGCTCGTTCTAGGGACGAATTGTTTTGCGCTAGTCCTAAATAGCAAGATGAAGCGCTAGGACTAGCCCGAAACTCTTCGTCCCTAGAATGAGCTCCGACTGCTTACCCCCTCCCCTGTACTGTTCGCCAATTTTAAAGATGAAATTAATAAAGAAGATTATTTTAACCCCTTCCCGCCGCAGCCCTTTTTCGATTTTTGCGTTTTCATTTTTCACTCCCCACATTCAAAAATCTGTACTTCCCCTGACACTTCAAAATGGTGGTATTTAATATTCCATGGCGTGTACTGGGAAGCGGGAAAAAAATTCCAAATGCAGTGAAATTGGTAAAAAAACTCATTTGTGCCATATTCTTGTGAGCTTGGATTTTACGCATTTCACTGTGCGCCCCAAATGACAGGTCTACTTCTTTGGGTCGGTACGATCACGGGGATAACACATTTGTACAGGTTTTATAATGTTTTCATACATTTAAAAAAATTAAAACCTCCTGTACAAATTTTTGGGGGGGGAATTTCTGGCGCTAATAACTTTTTACTTTAGTGTATGGAGCTGTGGGTGGTGCCGTTTTTTGCGGATTTTGATGACGTTTACAAAGTTATCATTTTTAGGACTGTACTACCTTGTGATCACTTTTTATAGAATGTAAAATTTTTTTTAAATGGCAAAAAAGTGCCATTTTCGACTTCGGGCGCTATTTTCCGTTACGGGGTTAACCGCAATGAAAAACCGTTATCATATTTTGATCGGGCATTTTCGGACGCGGTGATACCTAATATGTTTATGATTTTTACTGTTTATTTATGTTTATATCAGTTGTAGGGAAAGGGGGGGATTTGAATTTTTAGGTTTTTTTATTATAATTTTTTTATTTTTACTATTTTTCAGACTCCCTAGGGTACTTTAACCCTAGGTTGTCTAATCGATCCCATCATATACTGCCGTACTACAGTATGGCAGTATATGTGGATTTTACTACTCATACATTACAATGTGCTGACAGCACATTGTAATGAATGGGTTAACCCGAAGTAGCTTTGGGTCTTCGTGAGACCCGAAGCTACCATGGCGACGGATCGCCGCTCCCCGATGACGTCACGGGAGCGACGATCCACGGAAAGATGGCGGCACCGATCGCGGGTGTTACCGGTAAGCCTTTGCTGCGATATGCAGCAAAGACTTGCCGGCTATGGAGAGGGCTCGGCCCTCTATTACGTCACATGTCGGGAAGGGGTTAAAAGAATCGGTGAGTGCCAACTTTTCTTCTTCTTCTTTTCTCATGTGATATTGTAGAGAAAAGCAACGGCTTACGTTGGAGATTCTTGTTCTCGCGTTTCATTGTCTCAAGTTGATCCAGAGTGACCTCGTATGCATTCCCCAACTTGAAGAGTTCTGTGCTCAGACTTCTGGACTCTTTTTGAGAGATCTCCAAGTCCGTCTGGTATTCCTCACATTTCTGTTTCCATTCACCGATTACCTGCAACGGCAAGACCCATGACGAGATGAAGCTCCTGATGGGGGAGAGACGATAGACTTATCTGTACAAAAATCACAATGAGATTTAGCAGGGAGGTAAGTATTTACTTTGTCAAAATGTCTTTGTTTCTTATCCAGAGCGGCAGCTGCCGCATTTGTTCTATCTACGTCCATCATTAGGTCGTCCACTTCCATCTGCAGTCTCTGCTTGGTTTTCTCAAGAGAGGAACACTTGGAGTTTATGGCTTCTACGTGCTCCTCAGCTTCCTGAAGACGTTGAGCTAGTTTCTTCCTGTAACATTTTTATACAAGCCAATTAGGTGATTATTGAAATAGACCTGTCATCGACTTGTCATTGTATAAAGGCTTCTGCTCTATATAAGGAAAACCTTGTCAAGATCTTTACCTACTGGCATAACAATAGAACTATTCTTGGATACACCTAGAGGCTCTTGAATGGTCACTGTGAATCTAACCCTCTATTGTGACGTGTATTAGGTCCTGTTCTTTTAGCTTCCTGTGTAAGCAAAGTTTCCATCCATGGACAATGAGCGGAGATCTTGCATACAATGTATATTAGGCTGCAAAGCTTTAGAACTGTAATACATTTGTGTTGATGGAATAAGAATTAGGACTTGACTACTAATATTGCAACTCACTTGGCTTCTTCCAGTTCCTCGGTGCGATGAATGGCATCTGTCTCATACTTGGTTCTCCACGTTGACACTTCATTGTTGGCCTTGGATAACATATGTTGAAGTTCTGCTTTAGCTTCTTGTTCTTCATCAAATTGTTCACGTAGAAGATCGCAGTCATGACGAGAGGATTGGAGAGCATGGGCAAGGGCATTTTTAGCCTGAACAAAAAAAAAAAAAAAGCAGTTACTATAAGTCACAAATGTTGAGGTCTTCGTATGACTTGAGGGAAGCCATTTTACCTTTGTTTCTTCTTCAAGGAGTCTTCTAACGTCTTCAATCTGTTGAGTGAAAGCTGTTTTGCCTCGGCTTAATTGAGAGTTCAAAGCCTCTTTTTCCTCCAACAAATGAGACAATTCCCCTGAAATCGGAAACTTAAAATTAAAGCCTACACACACAATTTTATACAGAATTTTGATGTGATTTACATTGTTGGAACAATCCAATATGACTTCACTATCTGGATACCCGAAATTTGTTACAAACCATTTTCATGCTGCAGTCGAGATTTTTGGGTGGTGAGGTCATTGATGAGGCGGATATTCTCTTCATGTTGAGTCTTCATTTCAGACAGTTGGTCCTCGAGGAGTCGGCACATCTTTTCTAGATTAGCCTAGAGTACAGTTATTTACAGGATACTTGGGTTTAGTTGCATTTTGAGCAATATTTTTTGAAGTATCATGTCAAGGTCTCACCTTTGATTTGGAGACGGACTCTGTGTTTCCAGCCAAGTCATCTATTTCCATCCTGAGTTCTGTCTTCTCTTTCTCAAGTTTCTGTTTGACCCGCTGAAGATTCTCAATCTGTTCTCCAAGCTCGGACATGGCGTCGGCCTGTTTTTTTCTCAAGGCAGCCACGATGGATTCATGCTGTAGTGTGGCCTCCTCCAGATCCCGACGCAGTTTAAGGAACTCCGCTTCCCTCTTCTTGTTCATTTCAAGTTGAACGGCACCAGCTCCTCCAGCTTCTTCCAGTCTCTCGCTGATGTCTTCTAGCTCTCGAGACAATTCGGCACGCTGCTTCTCTACCTTGGCTCGAGCGGCCCGCTCTGATTCGATTTCTTCATGCAGTTCTTCATTACTAGCCTTTAGAAATGTCCAATTTAATTTTAGTCGCAATCAAGTGTAGAACTATGAAGAATGATGAGATAATAGTTGAAGGAAATGGGGTCTCGGGCCAGGACCCTTATGTCTTGGCACAGTGGCATCGCCCTTGTCCTGCATTACATAAACCACTCATTGATATGACTGTGGGATACTTAGTTTGATACTTATTGTGTGGTTACGTTGAAATGAAATGGTTACAAATCTCCACAAATTCCTTCTGGGGTCTCCCATAACTAAAGAAAGGCATAAAATATTTTATAGGACAACCTACAGAACCCATCTCTACTCTGTGATGATACCTGCAGTTCTTTAATTTTCTTCTGCAGTTGAGTGTTGATCATCTGTTCATCTTCGATTTTCCTCTGCATCTCAAACTTCAAAATCCTTCCTGGGGCATCACATGAATAAGAAAGGAAATGAATAATCCACTATTGTTAGAGCGTCACATTTGCATTACATATTCTGATGACTAGAAAGCAGTGCATCATGGGACCTCGCATAATAGTCACATGATTAGTGTTCAGTTATTCTGGTGGAGCTTAACAATGATCTGTTCTTATGGGCATGTGAATGGAGATCAATGAATCTAAAAACCAGTATAAAAGGTTTGAAGCAAAGTATCCAAGTGATTATTGGACGTAACAGCCACAAATGTGTCACATAATCTTTCAACACTTCTGATACCAAGAGATAAAGAAAGAAAGATGGAGACTAAGACCCAAACCTGGAGCAAAGATCACGAGATGGTTGACCATCTTTTCTTACTTTTTCAGCTTTTCCTCTGAGTTGACTTTATCGTTTTCCAGGTCCATCATTGTATCTTGGCCGAGCTTCACGTCACCTTCCAGTTTCCGTTTGGTTCTTTCCAGATCGGCACGAAATTTCTTCTCCTGTTCCAGAGCGGATTCCAGCTGGAAGACAAATATTTTATATCTCAGATATATGAACCTAAGGAATTGGTAACCGGTTCACAAATACTAAATATGTTTCATGATGGAAGGAGAACCTACTTCATCCACTTGTTGCTCCAGTTTCATCTTCATTTTTGTAAGACTGTTGACTTTATCTTCTTCTGCCTGTAGATCATCAAGTGTCTGTTGATGGGCCTCTTGGATGGCTTTCTTTTCTTTGCTTAATTTTACAATGCTTTCATCTAATACTGCCATCTCCTCTGTCAGATTCTTCACCTAATACCAAAATATCAGCTTTATATTCGATCAAATGAATATGTTAAAGAATATAACTACTATAATACTGCCCCCTATGTACAGGGATATAACTAGTATAATACTGCCCCCTATATAGAAGAATATAACTACTATAATACTGCCCCCTATGTACAGGAATATAACTACTATAATACTGCCCCCTATGTACAAGAATATAACTACTATAATACTTCCCCCTATGTACAAGATATAACTACTATAATACTGCCCCCTATGTACAGGAATATAACTACTATAATATTGCCCCTATGTACAGGAATATAACTACTATAATATTGCCCCTATGTACAGGAATATAACTACTATAATACTGCCCCTATGTACAGGAATATAACTACTATAATACTGCCCCCTATGTACAAGAATATAACTACTATAATACTGCCTCCTATGTACAAGAATATAACTACTATAATACTGCCCCCTATGTACAGGAATATAACTACTATAATACTGCCCCCTATGTACAGGAATATAACTACTATAATACTGCCCCTTATGTACATTGTTCTCTGTCGCATGCTTCTCCTTCTCCACTTTGGCTAGTGTCAGTTCCAGGTCATCGAGGTCCTTCTTCAGTTCGCTGGTCTCATCTTCCAGTTTTCTCCTCTTGGCTGTGAGGTCTGCACTCATCTCCTCTTCATCTTCCAGTCTGTCTGTGAGTTCTTTCACTTTTGCCTCCATCTGGATCTTACTCTTTATCAGCTCATCACATCTTTCCTCTGCATCTGATAAATTCTGATTTTCCTTTAGTTGTGAATGGAAATTGAATAAATAAATAGTTGTATTCATAGCTGTTCTCAAATGGCATCATACATGACACTGTAGTACATAGATATTTTGTGTGAGACTATTGTTGCTTTTGTATGGATAGAATACATCTAGCATAATGCACCTCCCCATAGAGCATTAATGAAACTAACAAACTTTGAAATGTTTAATGGCCCGCCGGACGGGTCCCTTACAAACTTTACATACTTCCAACGTCCCTAAGATGTAGGTGAGGTATTCAATCCTGAGCTCTTAAGTGGGTACTTCATGAAGTTGCACTTAAAGGACATCTACCACCAGATTACTGGTGGTAGTGTCCTAAATAGGTTGCTTTTTACGTCTAGGGCAGTGGTGGCGAACCTATGGCACGCGTGCCAGACAGGGCACGCAGAGCCCTCTCTGCTGGCACGCATGCCATGGTCCTCCACTGTGTGTGCTTCATTAATGGAGCTCCGGCCACACCACAAGCTGCGTGCCGGAGCTCCAGTGATTCTCTGTGCATCGGAGAGGCAGAGCAGAGTAACACACTCTCTGCTCTGCTACACACCTCAGCTGACGGGCTGTAAGCTTCCCAGTGCAGGCTGCAGCTGACCTGTTCTGCCATCACTTGAGGAGCAGCAGCGGGTCACTGGCTCCCTCTTTGCTCCCTCCCCCTCCTCCTCCTCACTGAACCTGAGCCCATGAAGACAGAAGCCGGCAGCCAGGAGTGCAGAGCAGCAACGAAGATAAGATAACGAAGTCCCTCCCTACAGGCAGGGGAAGCCAGGTACTCCATTGTCTGCTGTCTGTGTAAGCAGGCAGCAGCTTAAGTGTTAAATAATTGATTTGTGTTTTGTGCCCTCCACCCCACAACACCCACTTTGCCCCAGTGAGGAGATCTTACTAAATAGGTTTCCCCATCCCCCTCAGTGCCTGCTAGTTTGTTTTTATTTAACCAGGTTGGATTTGGACCTCATTTAGTCACTTTTCCTGGCACATTCAGTCCCTGCCCCTGTTTCCCTCTCCCACAGTGCTGCTTTCACCTTCTAAATTTTGACAGATTAAGACCCCTTTCACACTTGCCAGTGTGATGCGCTGAATTTGCATGCGCTGGATTGCCCAGGCTGAATGCTGCATACCAGAGCTGCACTGACCTGCTGAATTCAGGTCCAGTTTGCAGCGTTCGGGCCGGGAGATCCAGGAAGCACATGCTGCGAGTTCAGCGCATCACACTCACAGGCGTGAAAGGGGCCTTAAACCTAAATTCTTGTGATTGAGATAGAGACACAGGGTGCTAGTTGACTATTTAATGCACTTGCATAGAAATGCATATCTACTGGTGTAGCAGTAGCATTGGTGTCCTTTTACATGATGCCATATCTTCACTGTATGGCGGGGATAATTATCACTATATGGTGCCAATGTTCATCACTTGCATTAAAAGCAATTACTGTATGACGGTAATATTAAGCATGATTCCATTTATGTTGTTGTAATAGTGATGCTCATCATGTGGCAGTATTATTTGGCATTTAAATAGTGTTATTGTGGGTATTATTGGTCTAAATTACCATGCTGGCACTTTGCGATAGATAAGTGGGTGTAGGCTTGCAGTTTGGGCACTCGAGTTCTAAAAGGTTCGCCATCGCTGGTCTAGGGGATGGGGGACCGTGCTAGCAACCTTGTAAAAGTACCAGAGGCGCTGAGGATGACGGCACCAACGTGCCTCTTGGTTTTCTTCCGGACTTTAATATATTCAGGCTAATGATGCTGCTGTCACACCTGACCTGCTGCAGGACTCTATCTTCCAGAGCCTGCTCTAGCATTGCTGCCCAAGCAGCTCCTCTCCTCTCCAAGCACAGAGAGAGGGCTGTGAGTATGACTGTATCCAACCAGTGACCCCGGATCTCGACAGATTGGACACCGCAACGGTAACCGGCTGAGGTAAAGTTCTGGGCAAAGAAACTGTGACTTAATGTTCTACATCTGCTTTCTACGTGTGATCCCTGGCTGCAGCTAAGATCACGGGCCTCCCCTATACAATCTAACTGGGGATCCCTTATACACACATATATAGGGAGTGCCCCAGGAAAAACTACACCCACCTTACCACGGCTTCTCCCTCTTTTTGCAATCCACTTGTTGGACCTGCCTGTTGTGGACGAGGCCTGTTCCACCTGGACCAAGTGTCCATGATCAAGTCAGAGCCTGGCGGCCACTCTAAAGCCGGCCGTTCAGGTACCAGGGGGATCCAGATGCCTCCAAGCCATTAGGTCAGGCCCCCGGAGGGAAGATCGTGCAAGTGTGACTACAGTCTAATCTATAATTCAACATAAGCAGAAACTATGACTTCCAATATGTAGAAACAATAATCAATGGCTGGTGTGTTTTGAATAGTGGATGTACCAAATTTATTTGTAGCAGCAGGTCATTTTTCTCCTGGGTGAGGGATACAAGTTTCTCCTCAGCCTCTTTCCTTCGAGCTTCTGACTTGTTCAGTTCCTCCTTCATCTTCTCCATTTCTTCCTTCAGGTTCTGCAGTTCTTTCTCGGTCTCTGCGCTCTTCAGGAGCGGTTTGATCTTGAAGAACAATTTCATCCATGGCCAGTGCTTGACGTTCATGAATGAGCGGACGTTGTACTGAATCGTTGTGATGGCGTCTCTGTCGTGAATAGAGCAAGGTGCATGTTATGATCGTATTGTACATTGCGCTGGATTTGGAGTTTTCGTCTTATGGATTTACGCCTTTGATGGTGAGGATGATCCAGATTACTCCACGATCTGGTGATTAACGGTGAGCTACAAATCTTCTACCTCCTATTTGAACGTCTGGCACTTTCCGTGTTTACCTACTGTTTGTCCATCATCAGCGAGACCCTATATAACAGTTCCTTACTATAGTTCTTAGACATCGGCACAGATTTACTGAACATGTCCAAAAGTTAAGAATGTAATGTAGACAACTTTATACCTCTAGATTTATGTACCGTGTCCACTGCTAAATATTAAGCAACATCAATCAGAAATGTAACCCAACCCCAAGTGGATGCCACCTCCCGGGGGCAGTTCTTATCACATCCCCTGACTCGTTTACATCTATTGAATATTCACCTCCTTTCCACCATTTTCTTGAATTCTTCCCGCATGAGGTATCCCCTGCAGATGGCCTGGGTGCGTGTGATCAGCTGAGCCAAGCGTTCATCCCTCATTTCTTCCAAAATCCCCAGAAGACCTGCTTTGAAGAAGACCTAGGACAACATGCACAAATCATATGGAAAAGAATAAAATGTGCCATGACCAGTCCTGCGTACACAGATGCAATCTGGGATCCAATTGAAGGGAATCCTTACCAATGTGCCTTGTCCTTGCTATGACAAGTTTTTAACTTCTGATAGAACTTGATGGTTCCAATTACTGACAGAAAGCAGAATACCCATGTATTTGCTGTAAAGATAGGATCGTACATACCTTCGTGTGGCCAAACTTATACTGAGTGTGATCAATGTCAATGGAGCCGAGCAGCTTCTCGCAGGCCTTCTTACTGTCTATAAACTGCCCCTCCGGGATGGCGCTGGCGTTCAGGACCTTATACCTGGGATGGAAATCGTAAACTTTTTATTCATTTATCATTACAAGAATGGATACAGAGTCAGTCTGGCTTCTTTTCTGATGGGCCCCATTGCAGGTACAATGGCTGCCTCTGGGCTGGAAAGTTGATGCCTCCATATTTGAATTTCTAAAATTTGGCACTTTAAATGTAAAATTAGGAATGTTGGAAAGAAGCCAATACTTTACCTTTGTTTAAAGTCTCCATAGTGAATTCTGCTGGGAAACCCTTTCCGACAAATACGGATTCCTTCCAGTACTCCATTGCAGCGCAGCTGGTGGATGACGAGGTGGTTATCCATCTCCCCTGACATGGCAAACATAGAATTCATGGGAAGACCACTTCAACCATAAATTAAGTAGTATCTTTCTATTGTACATCCGTTTATTACTGTTCATACCTGTTTTTATACCCCTCAAATTGACGATGGTCTCGTACCTAGAACCATCCACCTGAGTACACCCGTTCACTGCCAAGTCACCTACTGCTGTGGAACATGGCCTCATATAGTGTCATATCATTAATGTTGTGTCACTATTATAGCGAGACTTGCTCTCGGGACCCTCTCTTAACTTTCCCTACTGATGGACCTCTCTCAATAGGGCGAGCCACCACATTTGTGTGGGTGCGTTTGAAAGGGACCTTGTTTGTTGTGATCATACTCTGTATAGCTCCTTGTCCTGTAAGCATGAACTACTCATGTACATCCGAACATGATCCTCTATTGCTTAGTATAAATGTGCTTGTTATACGTTGTTTATTTGTTTGTTAGTTTTCTTATTTGTCTTGTTCAATAAAGTTGATTGAAGCATAAATTAAATAAACTGCTTTATTCCCTTATGGTTACACCCTCTGTATTTTGGTCTAGTGGGTTGGTGTTGCTATAACTATATGGATTAAGGAAAAAAAAATGATCCATAGGAATCAAATATTCATCCTAATTAATCTCCATATATCATGAAGAATCCCCCAGCTCACCTCTAGCCGAACCCCAACTTTAGCTGGCAAGTGTGAACAGGTCGGAAGATTTGACCATCAGGCTCAGCAAATTCCTATAAAATCATTCCTTTATTTTGTCCATAAGTTCACTTTCTGATCCGTATCCTATATGATCAAGGTTCTGGTGGCACCAGGAACACGTCAGACATTGAGTTTATTATGACATTTTGTTCCTGTTCATGCTAATTAATCTAAAGATCCTTTGTTACACCAGGAGGACAGTACAAATGTGACATATAGAAATGTTACCTGGAGTCTTAGTCTCATTGGGGATTAAACATCGGACGAAGTGTGGATGAGTGGTCTTCAAGTTTGTCATCAGCTTGTTCAGATTTTCCTGCAATATGACACAGAAATCTCAGAAAATGTTTGCATGAATTATGTTTCCTCCTCAAACAACCCTTGGTGGATTTACCCGAAACAATGCCGACACAGTCTGGAAAGAGGACCCCTTCTTCTTGCTCCCTCCTTTACTGGCAGCCGCTGAAAAAGTTTAAAGATTGTCGGTAAAAATCTATCAGGTGTATGCACTAATATGGTTATTGAGCCTAAAATGTACCTGCATCCGAAGAGGAAAAGGTAGAAAAGAGACTGGCAAGAAGTTTGACGGATGACTTCTGATACAGGCCCACCACAGTCTCGTTAAGAGGGTCCTTGTTCTTCTCCAGCCAGCCAGTGATGTTATAATCTACTGTACCTGCGTAATGCACCAGAGAAAAGTGAGCTTCACCTTTCCCTTTCCCTGGTTTTGGCTTTTGGAAATTAGGCGACTTTCCGAGGTGTTGATCATAGAGTTTGTTTTTGAAGGTCGTATCAGAAGCTTTTGGAAACATACACTCCTCTTCAAGGATCGAAAAGATTCCCATGGGCTGAAGGGTTAAATCAAGAGGTTAACACTGAGGCTGATACTTTACTCCAACATGTGTCAAGGCTTTCCCTTGACTTCCAGGAGATTTCTCCAGACAGAAATACCTTCTCAATAAGCTGGATACAGGCGGCCAAGTCCATGCCAAAGTCAATGAACTCCCAGTCGATTCCTTCCTTCTTGTACTCCTCTTGCTCCAGCACAAACATGTGGTGGTTGAAGAACTGCTGCAGCTTCTCGTTGGTGAAGTTGATACAAAGTTGTTCGAAAGTGTTGAACTGACCCAAACAAGGCAAAGTGATAACCGTAAGGAGACAAAGTTATCAGATATCAGAAAACATTTCCGTATGTAAGACTTACATCAAAGATCTCAAATCCAGCAATGTCCAAGACCCCAATGAAATACTGTCTGGCTTGCTTAGTGTCCAGCTGCTGGTTGATGCGAGTCACCATCCATAAGAAGAGTTTCTCGTACACAGACCTGGACAGAGCTCCAATCGAGTTGTAGACCTAAACAGGAGATGTCAATGATCCATCAGTCCATCATTGGCCTCCTCCACGAAGATTTACTCACAAGCTCACCGCGACCACTGTTCTTACCTGCTGCACATTTTGGCTTTTTGTCACAAACTCGTTTCCAACTTTAACCCTTGGATTGCAGAGAGATTTGACCAGATCTGATGAATTGAGTCCCATCAAGTATGCGACCTTATCTGCATCTGCATGGAAATTATTTGTCAGATAGTCAAAGGAAGTCATGGAAAAAGAACACAGTCACCAGATGGTGGTGTGCATCCAATGTCCATCCAATGTAAGAGGTATCGAGGTCGCAACCCTATATCCCATGTAACACAATTGTGATTGTAGCTCAAGCAGATTCCAGTACTTGATACTTCACCATGAGAAATTATACAAGAAGGACATGATATTGTGTAATCCCAACAAATATGTTCACTTTTAGTTGCACAAGGTTACTCGTCATACTTCATCTACTAATCCACCATCGACCTCTCTCACCTTCTGTGCCGTCAGGCTCAGCCTGGTCCTCACGGGGTTTCTGCTTGAACTTCATGTTTCCATAGTGCATGACAGCACCGGTCAGCTTATAGATCCCCATCTTCTCCTCCTGGTTAAATCCAAGGATGTCTATGGCTTCCTAAAAAGACAGCGCAATGAGAATTATTCCTACTGACATAACATTTCTCCTGCTGTGCTGTCTGTATACAGTGGGGCACATTTATTTAGTTGCTTTGCACCTTCTTTTCTGTGCAATCTGCCTGTACTGGTATAGAAGAAATGTCCGCGCCACATTTGTGTGGCATGTTTTGTCTTGTGGCCACACTATTATTCATGCAACACAAATTTCTGCACTGAAGGGGGCGCTCTGGCGCTCACGTTTATCATGCAGGGTCTGACAGAAGTGTGTCCCACACCCCATGTTAAAGGTGCACCAAAAAAAAAAAAGTTGGTGCGCTCTGTCAGGGCAGTGCAGGGGGCACCAGATTCATGAAGAACTGACATCAGAAATCTGGAATCTGGCGCCCCCTGCACTATACACAGGTAACTGCACCAGTGTGTTGTCTTCTGTGGTGCATTGTGTAGGAACCGAAGTTACATTAGATTAAAGGGAAGCGCAATATGTGAAATACTAGCAGTAGGTCTGTGGGGACAGTGAAGCAGCCAACATCATCATTCATTGCAGCTTTGCAGAATCTTCCATGTAATAAGATAGAAGTAATAATCTTTTTTTTTATACAGCGCCAAATATGTAGCTTTAAGGATTATAGGGAACATATACCAATAAAAATAGATATTACAGAGTAATAGGAGTCATATGTAACCATAGGAATGAGGGCCCTGATCACAAGAGCTTACAGTCTATGATCTCACCAATGTCCTGAGTTTTCTTGGTGGACCCATAGACTTCTATTTTCATCCGAGATCCACAAATGTGAAAATGTATTTTCTCAGAGATTTGCCTAATTAGATTACATTTAAATGCATGTTCTTTCATACTCACATCGGTTGCCATGAGTTCTGCTTCATCGTCTATACTTTTCACAGAGATTTCCCCCAAACTAGTGTAATGATAGTCATAGGGATTGGTGGTAATCAGAAGCATTTCTGGACAGAAAAGTAAAGAAACTGCACTAAATATATTGAAACATGAAATACACAACAAGTTCCCTTGACAGCGATTGCAGCATAATTAATATGCTGAAACTAGACACTCCCTTTAAGAACCGCTTCCCAAGAACTTCTTTATACTTGTCCTCCTGCCCACAGGTTGTGTCTGGTATTGCAGGTCAGCGCATTCAGTTCAATAAAACCATACAATCCCAATTCACTATAGACCTGTGACATAAGATAAACTCAGCACCATGCAGTGAGCCTACCTACAATCTCCGGCTTTTTGTTGGATTGGATCTGGTAAAAGATATGGTAGCTGCGCTCCTTAGGGAGCTGGAAGGTGACCCTGGACTTCTCCAGCAAATCTTTGGAAACAACATAGAATGAAGGTCACGATCTAGTAGAATGTATGATATAATAACTTTGTAATCACAATCTGTATCTCACATGTTTCGATATCTGCTGAGGAGAGCTTTCCCGTGGCTCCAAAGTGGATCCGGATGAATTTACCCTGCGGTACAAGTGACATGTTATATACAGAATCTGATCTCTGGATGTCACAGAGCGTTTTGTGGCCGTTTTAGAGACAAAAATCACAACCTCCTGAGACACCAGGAACGAAATAAGGTGAACTTCAGCTTTAAATCCTTTATTTTCTGTAAATTTCATGATAAACTTTTAAATAACTACATCCTATTCCAGGTATAGAAGCATATTTCACATCATGGTGTGAACTGATGTCGATGTTTAATGGTAAATTCCCCGTTGGAGACTTACAAAGCGCGACGAGTTGTCGTTCCTCACGGTCTTTGCATTACCGAAGGCCTCCAGCAGAGGGTTAGCCTGGATGATTTGATCCTCCAGAGTCCCCTGGAAGATCACAAATTTTTCATGTTTCGACCAGGAACTTCCCACATAAATGCTAAATATACCCCAGCAATGACCCCCCCCCCCCCCCCCCCCCGAAACAACTATGAACCCACTGGCGGCTTTAGGCACTACATGGTTGGGGTGAAGATGTCCCGGGACAGGGATGGTCTCATCCCGTCACGGTGTGAATGAGCATCAAGGACCCTACCTGCATCTTGTTTGCGGAGGAGGTTTCTTTCTTCTTCCCAGAATCCCCAGTGGTTGCAATTGTTGCAAAATACTGGATGACGCGTTTGGTGTTCACAGTTTTTCCAGCACCGGATTCTCCACTGAATTAAAACATAAAAAAATAAATTACAAAGTTTTCTAAGAAAATGTATCTCCTGGTTATCCCATATCCTATGATATTAGTCTTATAGTCATCATAAAGGAAAACATCGGCAGAGAGAACACTCCGCCGGCTTACAATGGAATCCAATGGGGGGGGATAAATATTACTATGAAACATTTTACATTAAAAAAAAAAAAAAGGAAAATATTCTCACGTGATAAGGATTGATTGGTTCTCCCGATCTAGACAAAAAGACATACAAAAAAAAAAATTAACATGTTATCAAGTATTTGGGGAGACGTTGGAATGGACGTTAGAATGCACTTTATACACATTCAGCAAAAAATTGTGTCCCAAGATCGCCCCAAGAACAGACAATGATATCCATTACATGGCATCCAACAGAGCAAGCCATGTATGAGGTTGTAGACCATTGTGTGACCCCAGGACTTCAGCTCTCATATGTCCACATGCCTGAACCCATAAACACCTCAGTCATCCAACATTTCCATACATCTGTATTTACCACAAGTAGAAATGTCTTTTCTTACCTGTCAGCATGAACTGATAGGCGTTATCAGAGATGGAGAAGATATGGGGTGGGGTCTCCATGCGTTTCTTGCCCCGGTAGGCATTGACCACCTCAGGATTATACACTGGCAGCCACTTGTAGGGGTTCACCGTAACACAGAACAATCCAGAATACGTCTAGAAGCAAAAAGTTAGTAACCATCATGGGGAGTCATGGACCGATCCGAGAAAAATACCAGGAGTGACCATTACCAAAGCTTTTTTCTGTCCTATATACTCACTAGGACACTGAAAAATTTCCAGGTATCAAAGTAGTTTGGACAGTAATAATAATGGCAATATGAAAGGTTTTTAGGCAATTGGTGAAGACCCTCAGGTGTTGAGTTGCCTTCTCCTGGATGATCAAGAAGATACTGGGGCTCATTTACTAAGGGTCCAAACCGAAATTTTCGTCCGGGTTTCCCGAATTTTTCCGATTTGTGCTGAATTGCCCCAGGATTTTGGCGCACGCGATCGAATTGTGGCGCATCGGCTCCAGCTTTCACGCGACGGATTCGGAAAAACGGAATTTAAAAAAAAAATGTGTCGCAAGAATAGCACTCACATACAGAGACGGATTCGGTGAACTCCGGCGGACTTCAGCGCAGCAGCGACACCTAGTGGACATCGGGCACACGGACTTTAGTGAACCTTGGCAGAACTCGAATCAGCGTTGGAGAACGCGCCACTGGATCGCGACTGGACCGGGTAAGTAAATGTGCCCCAATATCTTGAATTATCGGAACATCATGGTGCCTGCGTATGATTAGAAACCAACAGGAATAAAACTTCCAGACATCAGAATAGTTTGGACAGAAGGTAAGGAAAGGAGATGAGATTCCTTTTAAGAAGCTGTTGGTAAAAGCATCTTGGTGGTTGAGTTGCCTTCTTCTGGAACAACAAGTAATGTCATGGATCTTATACAAACAGTTGTGAGTGCAACCTATTCTGGTTCTGGTCCCATTTCCTCATTGTGTGCAGGTAGCCTTGGTCTCATGCGGGGCCTTGCCAGTCATCTCCTGGGGCAGCATCCAGCAACTGGATAAATGGCTGATCCCCAATTTACTCCGAGATGTTTATATTTTCTTCTGTGACCTGCAGAACTTCTGCAGTACCGGCCTGAACTGGAACTGAACGTGTATCCTGTTTTATCTAGAACTAAAACCTGATTTGGAACCCCAAACTTTGTATTGTATTTGTTTCTGAACCTCAATCGGATCCAGAACTGCAAACTTTAAATGCTACCTGATTCGGAACCCTGGAACTGCAATATGATCCAGAACCCCAAACCTTTTATCCGAGCCTGTTCTTTGTACAACGTCCCGGGCCACGTATTCCGATCCTGAGCCTGTACTCTGAACCCTGTTTTGGAGCCTGTACCCTGATCCTGTATCCTGAGACAGTTTTCTAATTTTCTATCTTGACACATTGTAAACAACCAAAATATCTCTTACATAGATCATCCAGGCAGCGTAACGTTCCTTGAGGTTGAAGAGCACTGATGGCTCGTTGAGATGTGTGAGGAGCGCCATGTCTTCGATCTTATCAAACTTTGGCGGATTCCTTGGGAAAATATCATCTTCCTTCACAGTAACGACCTATAAAAGTGATTGTACAACATCACGTGATGGGAGAAAAACTAAAAATGCCCCCCCCCCCCTCCTGCATGCAAAACGCGTAAATCCCGGTTGTGTGTAGAGTAAGTCCCCAGCCAGCACTTACACCTCCCCCTTCTGTCTGCACCGTGGCGCTGGCTCCTTCTTTATTCTGGATAATCCCCTTCACGTACAGCTCCTTATTATCGGAAACATACACAAACGTCTTGGCATCGAAGGGCTGGTTTTGGGCCTCGATTCTCTCTTTTTCAGACTTGCGCAGATATTGAGCCGCATCTCCAAAAATCATCATATCCCGATCTCCGCTCATGGCTGCAGCTTATTGTAATCCTTGAATAGAATAAGGACAATGCAGTAAAGACTGACACAGGCGGAGCGGCACTGATGGCTCATGTCTTTAGTTTTAAGTAATAATGTAGATATTTTATACATGGTTATAATAGTTTCAGTCCTGATATAAGTATCCTTGTATATTACACATCATGAGCCGTGCACAGAACTCTATAAACAGCGAGATCACATAACCGGCTCCGCTGCCAGCCAGATGCCCAGCAAGCTGCTAATCTTCCTATTAGTGCTGTGGGCACATTGTGTGCCAGCCCCAGGCCTAAGAGCCTTACACTAAAACTTCTAATTATGTGTCTCTGGTTACCGCATGGTTGTAAGAGAAGGCGAGCAGCCGTAGAACGATACCAGCCGCAGGTGAGAGGTGATGCTTTGTGGACGGTATTGGACATTTACGTAGAACAGTGCCGGCTGCAGCTAACAGCAATCGGTATTATCATAAACAAGCAATCAGATGATCACTGGCTCATGTCCCATGGTGGAAATTAAGTTTGATGTGTTTCAGATCCACGTATGTGGTGGGGGGACGTCCATGACCAGGAGTTATTTTGACTAATATGGCTGAACAAGATGTATTGGGGAGTTTTCATTTTATTAAAATCTTTAAAAAAAAAAAAAATGTGTTACCCATTACGAAAGCTGGTGCTAGCCAGTTATACAGACTTACACTGACCCCCAACTACTAGCCCTGTACCCTCCGCCGGGGATGCCGGGTCCTATCTATGAATGGTCATGTATTTGGGCAGCTGCAGGCCGGTGTCATTGGACTGGGGAAGCGAATAATCCATGGAATGTCCGGCCGCTCTCGCTTCATTGTATCTAGCTGCTTATATAAAAAATGGGGGTCACCCTGTCGGGAGGGAGTCCCTTTATTTTCTATAAAGCCGCCATCGGCCGACATCACTGGGGGGGAGGGGGGGGTAACCATTTTATTTAGAAAGTCCCAGTCATCGTCAGAGTCTACCAAGAGAACTGATAGAAAAGATCCGGAGACCCCGCAGTATAATCTCCTCAATGATCCGCGTCTGGCTTTAGCCTTGTTTACATTGCATTTCATGGTGCATTGGGCTGAATGCGTGGCCACGTGTATCTAAGCAGCAGCGGGCGGGGGGTGACATTACTAGTCATTACTATTAATGCAAAACGCCAAAACAAATGTTACCACTCACAAAATACACAAGTGTTTGGTGATTTTCCCAAGGCAGTGAAAGTCCTTACATTGTAAACGCGTCATCGGAGCCACGCACAGCGCTGCAGTGGGGAGAAGCTCCGATCGGATTTACATTTGCACTGAACCACTTGGGATTGGCGTCCTGATTGGCGAATGATAACGGCCGTGTAATCGGGGAAATCTCCTCCTCGGCTGTAGTATCGCACTTCCAAACGCAATGTAAACGCCACGTGTGAACGCAGCCTCGTTAACGTGGGGATCCAGAAAAATGTGGTTGCGGGGTATTAGACTTGTACATATTGGAGTCACAGGGGCAGAATTACTTACCCGACGTGGATTCGGGTCCGGCGTGATTCACTAAGGTCGTGCGTCCGATATCCTGCATGTGTCGCTGCTCCGCCGAGGTCCGCCGGAGTTCACCTTCTTGTTCCCGGTGCATTTGAGTGCTTGATATTGCGACACAAAACCTTTTTTAAATTCCGTGGTTTTTCCGAATCCATCGGGTTGTCCGACGGCCACGCCCCCGATTTCTGTCGTGTGTAAGCCGATGCGCCACAATCCAATCGCGTGCGCCAAAATCCCAGGGGAATTCGGCGCGAAACGGAAATATTCATTCAACCCGACGAAAGTGTGGCCGCGGAGCCCTTAGTAAATGAGCCCCATAGTGTTAGACAGATACAAGCCGGGATGTATCTAGTATTGATGCTTACGCCCCCTAGTGTCATCATCAAGCAAACCTCTTCCCATAACCCCCAGCGTGTTACTACTGTAGTGATTTTCAACCTTTTTTGAGCCGCGGCACACTTTTTATACTTAGAAAATCCTGGGGCACACCACCAACCAAAATAGCACAAAATGACACTAAAACAGTCATAAAAGGCCTCCCTTTACTAATTAAAAGACCCGAGCGGCCTCCCTTTATTAATAAAAACCTCTAGCGGCCTCCCTTTACTAATAAAAACCTCTAGCGGCCGCCCTTTACTAATTAAAAGACCCGAGCGGCCTCCCTTTACTAATAAAAAGGTCACGTGACTTACGCGACCTGACGTCAGGTTGCGTCAGTCACGTGACATGGGCCGCGCGGTGCAGGAGCTACAGAAGATGGGCGGATCGCCGACGCGGGGCTTGTAGGTAAGTATGGGGCAGAAACACGGGGGCGCGGTGGCAGCATTACACAGGGGCACCATAGTTCGGGGAATTTTCCCCGCGGCACACAGGTTGAAAATCACTGTACTACTGGACCCTGGAGGACAGGGGGTTAATGTTTG
>WNYA01000477.1:93356-154813 GCA_019512145.1 Engystomops pustulosus | reverse complement strand
TTGTCAACTTTGTGCAAAAGTTTCAGATTTCTGCCATAAACGGGCTGCGTCTGCCGGCTTGCCGATGCTTATAGCCATTTTTTTGGATTTAGCGCTTTGTTGATACTTTGTTTTGCCTAATCACGATGATCCTGGACGTTTTGTTCTCTGCGTGGCAGCTGTGGTGTCATAGCGCGCAGTGACTCTGCAGAAACCATTGTGGCCTGCTATCCTGTAGCAGGTAAGTAGAAGATCCTCTGTAGCCCGATATCTCTCTACTAGGGACACGAGTTCCTCAGCATTTCTGGGACCGGCCTGTCCAACCCAACCCATCGCTGGAGCCGAGAGGGTAGAGAACGGGTGAACTTGTCAAGAACCACTCTCTCGACCATCTGTGCTGGGGTGCAGTCCTCTGGTTGTAGCCACTTCCGGACGAGATGGATCAGGTCATGCATTTGGGAGTGTGGGGGTAGTTTTTCTGAGTACGCCCACTGGTGGACCCGGCTGGAACGAACTTGTATGGTGACCCCAAGACGAGCCAGAATCTCCGCCTTTAGCAGGGGGTACTCACGGGCCTCCGTTTCACTCAGGTCGTAGTAAGCCTTCTGCGATTCGCCTGTCAGGAACGGTGCCAAGACATCTGCCCACTGCTCAGCTGGTAACTCCTCTCGCTCAGCTACTCGCTCGAACATAGTGAGATACGCCTCCACATCGTCGGTCGCCGTCATCTTTTGTAAGGCCTTCTGCACTGCAGCCCGTGCGGAATGCTGGACATCCGGGTACCCTTGCAAACCAGTATGGGACCCCTCAGTAGTCGTCGCTTGCGGTGCTGCCATAACGCCAGAAAACTTTTCCATCATCAGCTGGAACATGGCTCGGGACTCTTCCTGCTGCTGGCGGGACCTCTCCTCCTGCTGCTGGACCATGGCTTGCTGCAGCTGTCGATTAGCTCGGGACTCTTCCTGCTGTTGCTGGAGCATGGCTTGCTGCTGGCGGGACCTCTCCTCCTGCTGCTGGCGGGACCTCTCCTCCTGCTGCTGGAACATGGCTTGCTGCTGGCGGGACCTCTCCTCCTGCTGCTGGAGCATGGCTTGCTGCTGCTGCCGATTAGCTCTGGCCTCCTCTTGCAGGTATTTTATAAAGTCCTCCATCTTGGCTTTATCCTGCAATTTGCCTGCTGCTTTCACCCAGGCCATGCACTGTTGCAGGATGTAGCGAGCCTTTCAGGTGTGTGTCTTTTGAACTGCCCGCATCCTCCACCATATGTGGGAGATTTGGCCCAGTAGAGACCGTGGTAGCGGGGTGCTGTGATGCAGTTCACGACAGTGACACCAAGGTACAGTCCAAAACAGGTCTTGCCTGCGTTTATTGCAGCAGAAACAAAATAAAACAGCCTTCACATTCAGGCATCAAAACAAATAATATCCTACCCGTCAGGGTGCTAACTATACAGTGATTCTCTAACTCACCGCTAACAAAAATACTTTGCTGCGTGCTCTCCAGCCTCCTGTCAGAGAGACAACACTCTTACCTCTGCTCAGCGGCTTTATGCAGGCTGATTGGGCTGTTCCCACCACCTGTGTCCAAGGTGCTGGACAACACAACCTCAGCACTAAGGCCTTGCATAATAGGAAAACCTAGGGGAAACATACCGCCCATCCACAGTTAACCCCTTCAGTGTCTCACAAGTGCCATATACACACAAGCATCATATACACAGACATACAGCATATACACATCACATATACACACACATTCAGAAAATATACACATAAGTACAATACCATATACAGACATACAGCATATACACACATACATACAGTACCATATACACTCAAGCATCATACACACTGACATACATCACATATTCACACACATTCAGAAAATACACATATACATAAGTATAATACCATGTACAGACATATAGCATTTACACACACACATACAGTATATACACACCACATACACACACCTACGGCATATACACACCCATTACCCCAGATGCCGGGGCCCCCTGACACTGTGGGCCCCATAGCAGCTGTTATGGCTGCTACCACTGTAGTTACGGCCCTGTGTCAATGTCACTATCTTTGGTCCCATATTCCCAGTTACACACACCCTAGAGGCAGGTAGTCTATAGTTGATGACTGCAGACCCATGGGCTTTTCTTGCAATGGTCATATTACACTTTTTGAGCAATATTTATGAGAAAATTGGGGGAGATTTAACAAGTTAGACAGTTAAAAGCCTTACAGTCTTACATTGTGTCTGATGCTGAATAGTAATGTGTAACCATCATCAGGGATACATTTTTATATTTTGTGCGTGAACATTTTTCTAATAAACTTTATTAACAAATTTTGCTTAGTTTGTAAAAAACAAAAACGTAACTTTATTAACAAATTTTGCTTAGTTTGTAAAAAACAAAAAAAACAAGCTAATCGCTCCCATTGAGATGTGTATTCCAGTCTGTACACTGTGCAGGCTGGATGTGGTCACATCTAATCTCTTTGTGTTTGGTTACACAGCTCTGAGAAGGGAGGATTAACCCCTTCACCTTGATCTTTGAAAATACTGCTCATAGCATACTGCAACCAGGTGGAGTTAAGGGTTAACACAGTTTGTTAACAAACAGGAGAGGAGAGATAGATCTATCATAGTAAACATTGTAACTAAGGGGCAATTTGCAATCTGTTTCCTTACAAACTAAGCTAAATCTTTTAATGAAGAATATTACAAAAATTTTCACATCACCCTCCCCCTACACACACAATATCAAAAATCATCTTAAATAGTGGTTACTCTTTAAATCTGGCATAGTCTTAATTTGTACAACATCTGACACGCCCCCTTTTAAGAGACCACGCCTCTTTGTCAACTTTGTGCAAAAGTTTCAGATTTCTGCCATAAACGGGCTGCGTCTGCCGGCTTGCCGATGCTTATAGCCATTTTTTTGGATTTAGCGCTTTGTTGATACTTTGTTTTGCCTAATCACGATGATCCTGGACGTTTTGTTCTCTGCGTGGCAGCTGTGGTGTCATAGCGCGCAGTGACTCTGCAGAAACCATTGTGGCCTGCTATCCTGTAGCAGGTAAGTAGAAGATCCTCTGTAGCCCGATATCTCTCTACTAGGGACACGAGTTCCTCAGCATTTCTGGGACCGGCCTGTCCAACCCAACCCATCGCTGGAGCCGAGAGGGTAGAGAACGGGTGAACTTGTCAAGAACCACTCTCTCGACCATCTGTGCTGGGGTGCAGTCCTCTGGTTGTAGCCACTTCCGGACGAGATGGATCAGGTCATGCATTTGGGAGTGTGGGGGTAGTTTTTCTGAGTACGCCCACTGGTGGACCCGGCTGGAACGAACTTGTATGGTGACCCCAAGACGAGCCAGAATCTCCGCCTTTAGCAGGGGGTACTCACGGGCCTCCGTTTCACTCAGGTCGTAGTAAGCCTTCTGCGATTCGCCTGTCAGGAACGGTGCCAAGACATCTGCCCACTGCTCAGCTGGTAACTCCTCTCGCTCAGCTACTCGCTCGAACATAGTGAGATACGCCTCCACATCGTCGGTCGCCGTCATCTTTTGTAAGGCCTTCTGCACTGCAGCCCGTGCGGAATGCTGGACATCCGGGTACCCTTGCAAACCAGTATGGGACCCCTCAGTAGTCGTCGCTTGCGGTGCTGCCATAACGCCAGAAAACTTTTCCATCATCAGCTGGAACATGGCTCGGGACTCTTCCTGCTGCTGGCGGGACCTCTCCTCCTGCTGCTGGACCATGGCTTGCTGCAGCTGTCGATTAGCTCGGGACTCTTCCTGCTGTTGCTGGAGCATGGCTTGCTGCTGGCGGGACCTCTCCTCCTGCTGCTGGCGGGACCTCTCCTCCTGCTGCTGGAACATGGCTTGCTGCTGGCGGGACCTCTCCTCCTGCTGCTGGAGCATGGCTTGCTGCTGCTGCCGATTAGCTCTGGCCTCCTCTTGCAGGTATTTTATAAAGTCCTCCATCTTGGCTTTATCCTGCAATTTGCCTGCTGCTTTCACCCAGGCCATGCACTGTTGCAGGATGTAGCGAGCCTTTCAGGTGTGTGTCTTTTGAACTGCCCGCATCCTCCACCATATGTGGGAGATTTGGCCCAGTAGAGACCGTGGTAGCGGGGTGCTGTGATGCAGTTCACGACAGTGACACCAAGGTACAGTCCAAAACAGGTCTTGCCTGCGTTTATTGCAGCAGAAACAAAATAAAACAGCCTTCACATTCAGGCATCAAAACAAATAATATCCTACCCGTCAGGGTGCTAACTATACAGTGATTCTCTAACTCACCGCTAACAAAAATACTTTGCTGTGGATGTATCTGCCCCAGTGGTTGCCCCTTATGTACTGCACAGGTATAACATGTACACATCCCCAGGGTAACATAACATACAGTATAAGAAGGAAGGGATGACACAGGAGGTGGAGGATCTTGTATAATGGTCCAGCCATTCTTATAGGGGAACAGAAGAAATAGATGAAATACACACAGGGTCGGTTAGTGAACAAATAATTAAAGTTACATGCAGTCAGGGAGTGGGTTAGGCCTGCCTGAAAAGATGGGTTTTGGGAGCACGTTTGAAGCTTTGGTGGTTTGGTAAGGCTGTGGTGTGCAGTTTACCTGGCGCACATAAGGGCAACCACTGGGCAGAATACATCCATAGGGGCAGCTACGTCTGTTCCCTCGATGCCCCTGTGAGATGTGATGCCAACCGTGTATTCACCGGCCCAGAAACCCCAAGAAAAAATAATTACAAAAGAAAGTCCAATAAAGACCAGAGACAATATTGGGAATAAATGACCAAATATTATTTTAATCCCATCCCATGGCAGACCCCCGACTCACGAAGAGTCCCCTTCAGCACGAGGAGAGGAAAAACCCCTGTGAGGAACCTCTAGGGAAGCCATGGCTGAAGGATCGCCCTTCCTCTGGGCTTAAGAGGGTCACTGCCAAATACATACTGTCACCCAGTATCCGTGCTCCGGGGTCCATGCGTCGGGGTCCCGCGCCGGGGTCCACGCGTACGGGTGGTCCCGCGTCGGGGGTCCACGCTCCGGGGTTCCACGCGTCCGGGGGTCCACGCGTCCGGGGGTCCACGCGTCCGGGGGTCCATAGATCCGCGGTTCCCGCGCCTGACGTCTCATCCCCATTCCCTGCCCCTTCTAGTTCAAGGTCAATTGATAAGTGGGAATTGTGACATCAGGCATCTTGAGGTCAAACTCAGATCTGAGGATTAATCCCTTGAATGGCTGCCAATATGTCTGACATCGGGGAAATTAATGTCCTTGTCTCTTGTACTGGTAGTGACAATATCTACATATTTATAAGTGACGCCACACTCACAATGATGCCAAGCACCAGCCTCCCTTTAGGGTGCGGTCACACGTCGCGTTTACCACATGCGTTTAAAAATTCACTGCAACAGCTGAAGAGAGATTTGCCTAATTAAACAGCTGTTAACGCTTGTGTTAACAACCGCATGGCTTCACCCGTGATGTTAACGCATAAATTAACAATGCGTTTATGGTTGTGTTTTAACAGCTGTTTAATTAGGCAAATCTAATGGCTATGCTGCTTTTTAACATATAGCGTTAACGCGACGTGTGACCGCACCTCAAAGTGTCCAGGGGTGTGATTGTTACTTAATCCTGACAGATTGATCTCCAGCCCTGTCCTCATCAGCCCCCGCACCTGTGTTACTGGAGACATCACTGACACCATATTGCTCCTTTTAAGGCGCCTGCA
The DNA here is from genome assembly GCA_019512145.1 of Engystomops pustulosus. Classification (NCBI taxonomy): domain Eukaryota; kingdom Metazoa; phylum Chordata; class Amphibia; order Anura; family Leptodactylidae; genus Engystomops; species Engystomops pustulosus. Next base: position 149,059 of record WNYA01000477.1, on the reverse strand, counting down.
ATGAAGTTGAAATGCGTTTTGGGGGAAAAAGTTCATTTTTAGGCAAATATTGACTTTGCAAGTAATTGCTGTTAAGCTGATCTTTATAACATTCTGTAGTATCTGCAAATTGCTATTATAAAACCTGATGCCGGAGACTTTGTAACAATTAACATTTGTATCATTCTCAGAACTTATGGCCATGACTGTAGCTTGTAATCTCGTGCGAGCAGCGCCTCATTTCATATGATTGTTTTTAGGGTGTGCAGCCACACTTTGAAGAATCGTGGATGCTGTCAGATTAGGGTCGGTGCTGGTCCCTGGTCTCAACTTTTCTTTTTCTACAGAGGCTGGAGATGACTGCAGATCTAAGAGGCCAGAGATGTTATCAGGAGAAGGAGCCATGGAGGTCCACAAGTTTTGAGAACATTTATTAGGACGGCAAGAATCCAGGGAGCACCATGTAAGGTAACATGAACGTGTGACTACGCCAAAGTTGTTTGTAGTCTGTAACTATGGAAACACATAGCTATACACAGAGGCTGTATACACAAAACAGATGAATTTACACTAATTGCAAAAATATGCACGCCCCTTTAAGATTAAAGCTGGCTATTTTCTGTGTAAGTGACCGATGTGCAGCATTTATTGGAAATGATTCTGTTAATGTTCCGATCTGATTAGTTGATGGAGCGCGGCCGGGGGAGGCTTTGTGTACTCTTATCACTCGTTATTACTGGCCATGATGGCTGGCAGCGTGAGGGACACCTGTAATATGATTACAGAGGAGATGCCCGCTGATTATGTCCTGCTACAGGATAGCAGGCCACAATGGTTTCTGCAGAGTCACTGCGCGCTATGACACCACAGCTGCCACGCAGAGAACAAAACGTCCAGGATCATCGTGATTAGGCAAAACAAAGTATCAAACAAAGCGCTAATCAAAAATGGGCTATAAGCATCGCAAGCCGGCAGACGCAGCCCGTTATGGCAGAAATCTGAAACTTTTGCACCAAAGTTGACAAATGGCGTGCTCTTTAAAGGGCGTGTCAGATGTTGTACAAATTAAGACTATGCCAGATTTAAAGAGTACCACTATTTAAGATGATTTTTGATATTGTGTGTGTAGGGGGAGGGTGATGTGAAAATTTTTGTAATATTCTATTAACAGATTTAGCTTAGTTTGTAAGGAAACAGATTGCAAATTGCCCCTTTGACAATTTTTAGTATATAGATCTATCTCTCCTCCTTTTGTTACAAACTGTGTTAACCCTAACTCCACCTTTTGCAGTATGCTAGAGCAGTATTTCAAAGATCAAGGTGAAGGGGTTAATCCTCCCTTCTCAGAGCTGTGTAACAAACACAAAGAGATTAGATGTTGACCAACATCCAGCCTGCACAGTGTACAGACTGGAATACACATCTCAATGGAGCGATTAGCTTGTTTTTTTGTTTTTACAAACTAAGCAAAATTGTTATAAAGTTTATTAGAAAAATGTTCACCGCACAAATATAAAAATGTTCCCTGATGATGGTTAACACTTACTATCAGCATCAGACACAATGTAGACTGTAAGCTTTTAACTGTCTAACTTGTTAAATCTCCCCAATTTTCTCATAAATAGTGCTCAAAAAGGTAATATGACCATTGCAAGAAAAGCCCTGGGTCTGCAGCATCAACTATAGACTACCTGCTCTAGGGTGTGTGTAACTGGGAATATGGGCCAAAGATAGTGACATTGACACAGGGCCGTAACTACAGTGGTAGCAGCCATAACAGCTGCTATGGGGCCCACAGTGTCAGGGGGCCCCGGCATCGGGGTAATGGGTGTGGTATTGCCGTAGTGGTTGTGTATTGTGGTGTGTATATACTGTTGTGTGTGTGTAATGCTATATGTCTGTACATGGTATTATATATGTATATGTGTATTTCTGAATGTGTGTGAATATGTGATGTATGTCAGTGTGTATGATGCTTGAGTGTATTGGTACTGTATGTATGTGTGTATATGCTGATGTCTGTATAGGTATTGTACTTATGTGTGATATTTTCTGAATGGTGTGTTATATGTATGTGTATATGCTGTATGTCTGTGTATATGATGCTGGTGTGTATATGGCACTTGTGAGACACTGAAGGGTATACTGTGGATGGGCGGTATGTTTCCCTAGGGTTTCCTATTATGAAGGCCTTAGTGCTGAGTTGTGTTGTCCGCCTTGGACACAGGTGGTGGGAACAGGCCCAATCAGCTGCATAAAGCCTGAGCAGAGGTAAGAGTTTGTCTCTGACAGGAGGCTGGAGAGACGCGCAGCAAATTATTTTTTTAGCGGTGAGTTAGAGAATCACTGTATAGTTTAGCACCCGGACGGGTAGGATATTATTTGTTTGATGCCTGAATGTAAGGCTGTTTTATTTTGTTTCTGCTGCAATAAACGCAGGCAAGAACTTTTGTTTTGGACTGTACCTTGTGTCACTGTCGTGAACGCATCCACAGCCCCGCTACCCACGGTCTCTACTGGGCCAAATCTCCACATATGGTGGGAGGATGCGGGCAGTTCAAAAGACACACCTGAAAGGCTCGCACATCTGCAACAGTGCATTGGGCTGGTGAAAGCAGCAGGCAAATTGCAGGATAAAGCCAAGATGGAGGACTTTATAAAATACCTGCAAGAGGAGGCCAGAGCTAATCGGCAGCAGCCGCAAGCCATGCTCCAGCAGCAGGAGGAGAGGTCCGCCAGCAGCAAGCCATGTTCCAGCAGCAGGAGGAGAGGTCCCGCCAGCCGTCGAGGGAGGTCCCGCCAGCAGCAACCATGCTCCAGCAACAGCAGGAGAGTCCCGAGCTAACGACAGCTGCAGACAAGCCATGTCAGCAGGAGGAGAGGTCCCGCCAGCAGCAGGAAGAGTCCCGAGCCATGTTCCAGCTGATGATGGAAAGTTTTCTGGCGTTATGGCAGCACCGCAAGCGACGGACTACTGAGGGGTCCCATACTGTTTTGCAAGGGTACCCGATGTCCAGCATTCCGCACGGGCGCAGTGCAGAAGCCTTACAAAAGATGACGGGACCACGATGTGGAGGCGTATCTCCTATGTTCGACGCGAGTAGCTGAGCGAGAGGAGTTACCAGCTGAGCAGTGGGCAGATGTCTTGGCACCGTTCCTGACAGGCGAATCGCAGAAGGATTACTACGACCTGGATGAAACGGAGGCCCGTGAGTACCCCCTGCTAAAGGCGGAGATTCTGGCTCGTCTTGGGGTCACCATACAAGTTCGTCCAGCCGGGTCACCAGTGGGCGTACTCAGAAAACTACCCCCACACTCCCAAATGCATGACCTGATCCCATCGCGTCGGAAGATGGCTAACAACCAGAGGACTGCACCCCAGCACAGATGGTCGAGAGATGGTTCTTGACAAGTTCACCCGTTCTCTGACCCTCTCGGCTCCAGCGATGGGTTGGGTTGGACAGGTCCGGTCCCAGAAATGCTGAGGAACGTCGTGTCCCTAGTAGAGAGATATAGGGCTACAGAGATCTTCTACTACCTGCTACAGGATAGCAGGCCACAATGGTTTTGCAGAGTCACTGCGCCTATGACACCACAGCTCCACGCAGAGAACAAAACGTCCAGGATCATCGTGATTAGGCACAACAAGTCTCAACAAAGCGCTAAATCAACAAAAAAATGGCTATAAGCATCGGCAACGGCAGACGCGCCGTTTATGGCAGAAATCTGAACTTTTGCACAAAGTTGACAAAGAGGCGTGGTCTCTTAAAGGGGGCGTTCAGAGTTGTACAAATTAAGACTATGCCAGATTTAAAGAGTAACCACTATTTAAGATGATTTTGATATTGGTGTGTGAGGGGGAGGGTGATGTGAAAATTTTTGTAATATTCTTCATTAAAAGAGTTTAGCTTAGTTTGTAAGGAAACAGATTGCAAAGTTGCCCCTTAGTTACAAGTTTTACTATGATAATCTATCTCTCCTCTCTCGTTGTTAACAAACTGTGTTAACCCTTACTCCCCTGGTTGCAGTATGCTATGAGCAGTATTTTCAAAGATCAAGGTGAAGGGGTTAATCCTCCCTTCTCAGAGCTGTGTAACCAAACACAAAGAGATTAGATGTGACCACATCCAGCCTGCACTGTACAGACTGGAATACACATCTCAATGGGAGCGATTAGCTTGTTTTTTTGTTTTTTACAAACTAACGCAAAATTGTAATAAAGTTATTAGAAAAAAGTTCACGCACAAAATTAAAAATGTATCCCTGATGATGGTTACCATTACTATTCGCAGTCAGACACAATGTAAGCCTGTAAGCTTTTAACTGTCTAACTTGTTTAAATCTCCCCCATTTTCTCATAAATTTGCTCAAAAAGTGTAATATGACCATTGCAAGAAAAGCCATGGTCTCCAGGGTAACATAACATACAGTATAAGAAGGAAGGGATGACACAGGAGGTGGAGGATCTTGTATAATGGTCCAGCCATTCTTATAGGGGAACAGAAGAAATAGATGAAATACACACAGGGTCGGTTAGTGAACAAATAATTAAAGTTACATGCAGTCAGGGAGTGGGTTAGGCCTGCCTGAAAAGATGGGTTTTGGGAGCACGTTTGAAGCTTTGGTGGTTTGGTATTAAGGTACATTCGCCGGGCAGGTACACATCAGCGCAATAGAGAGGAAGAGGTATAAGTGCTGCTCACCCCTCCCCTCTCCATACTTCGCCGTAACGCAGCGAAGTATAGGACATGTTCTATATTTCTCTGTGCAGGGTCATGGTGCAGTAAGACAATGGGGCACACTATATTCACACTGCCATTGCCGATATAAGGCGCACGGCGCCGTATGGCGTGAAAAGATAGGACATGTCCTACCTTTTCAAGGGGTCCGCTGCCGCACGTGTGTGGGCGCGGTGCGCCCATTTCCGACTATGGGGGACGTATATCGGTTGTATATACGTCGGCCATATATGCCTTCCCCATGCGGTAGTGTGAATGTAGCCTTAGTCTGATAGTCTGGGTTGGGTATTCCAGCGATTTGGTGCAGCTTGGGAGAAGTCCTGAAGAAGTGAGTGAAAGGTTCAAATTAAAGATGAGAATAATCTTAGTTCACTAGAGGAGCAAAGAAATCAAAGGCAATAGACTGAGATGAGGCATGAGAGGTAAGGAGGTGCAGCAAAGTGCAGAGCTTTGTGGATGAGGGTGATTAGTTTAAACAGTTTTCTGACCCTCTAAATAAATTTGGATCCCCCAACTACTGATCCAGAAAAGACATCCATGAACAACCTATTCAGACCTTCTTAACTAATACAGACCTTACACCTAACTGTATGCAGCTCACCTACAGATTTTATTTCTACCTACCTACAGACATCATAAAATCATGTGCCTGTCATTATTATGATAATTGTGCCGTGGATTTTTTTTGCCTAGAGACTTCGGGGGAAATTTAATTGTCCTATTGCCAATGACTGTTTAGCCCTGAATGGTCGAAGGAAATAGTGAGTGAGCAGGGGTGGGTTAGGAACACCCTGAATGGGCCCACTCCTTCACTAGCTGCCTCCCTTTCACGCCGTAAAAGGGAACATAATCACAATTCCAATGTTCGTTAGGAATTGCAACTATGTCAGAAACCTGACGCACGAGCCCTGAGACATGGACGCCTTTTTTCGCTGCCCCCTAGAATATTGCAGATTAATGGCCTCATGTAAACCCCTCTTAAAACTTGGTAAGTGTTGAATATACTGTACCAGCAGAATACAGCACTGGAAAGAAACTCAACATGAGATTTGTATTAGACTACCACAGACTTCTGGAGACAATGGCCAAAGCTGTGCCATGGTGGAACACAGCCTATAATTGTAATGTGAATAGACATATAGGGGCTCATTTACTCATTTTCTTTGGACCACATTTCCGTCGGGATACCCACCCAATTTAACAGGGGTTTTTTGTCGCATACGATCGGATTTTGTGCGACACAAATCGGAGGGCGTGGCCGTCGGACAACCTGACTGATTCGGATTGAGCGCGGGATTTATCAATTAAATTTTGTCGCAAGACAATGCACTTACAAGCACCGGGAGGAAGAAGGTGAACCCCGGTGGACCTGAGCGGGGAAGCAACAGATGCAGGAAATCGGGCGCACAAGCTACGTGAATCGCGCCACAACGCAGGATCGTCAGACAGTCCGGATCGGGGATAGCGGACAGGACGGGTAAGTAAATGTGCCCCATAGTCTCCTGCTATCAGGCCCGGCGTCAGCACCCGGCTGACCCGGGCAAGTGCCGGGGCCCCACAGCTCCAGAGGGGGGCCCACCACGACGATGTGGCACCGTATTACGGGGCCCAGGTTCGCCGCTGATTGCAGCCCGCATAGGAGGTGGGCGGAGAGGTAGTGGGATCGGCCCGGGAGCAAAGTATAATTCAGCATCCCACTCCCGGCCCGTCCCTTTACCTCCCCTCACTGCTGCTGAAGCCCCGCCCTGCCCTACCCACCTCACATGTTGCTGCACAGCCCTCCGCTCCCCGGGACACCCATCGCTCCCTGGCCCGCCCTGCGCTCCCTGGCCCGCCCGCTTCACCTGCGGCTCGGCCCGCGCGCCTTTCGGCCGAGCGTCTCGCGTCCGGCCTGCGCGCCGAATGTCCAGCCCGGCCTGGGCGCCGAATGTTCAGCCCGGTCTGCGCCCCCGCCTGCGCGCCGAATGTCCAGCCCGGCCGCCCTCTCCTATGCGGTCCTCTTCACCTGCCACCCTGTCCTGACCGAGTGACATCCAGCTGGGGTGAGTATGATTGTACATATGTAAATGCATGTATATGTGTGTGTATATATGCTGTGTATAGTGTATATATGCTGTATATCTGTGCGTATGTGTTGTATATATGTTGTATATCTGTGTGTATGTGCTGTATATACTGGATGTGTGTATATATGCTGTATGTCTGTGCATATGTGTTGTATATACTGTATGCATGTGTATATATGCTGTATATCTGTGCGTATGTGCTGTATATACTGGATGCGTGTGTATGTATGCTGCATATCTGTGTGTATGATGTATATACTGGATGGGTGTGTATATATGCTGTGTATGGTGTATATATGCTGTATATCTGTGCGTATGTGCTGTATATACTGGATGTGTGTGTATATATGCTGTATATCTGTGCGTATGTGCTGTATATACTGGATGTGTGTGTATATATGCTGTATAGCTGTGTGTATGTGTTGTATATACTGGATGCGTGTGTATATATGCTGTATATCTGTGCGTATGTGTTTTGCTATTTTAAATGTCTGTTTTTTAATGTCGCTACATAAGTTCACTGTTAAGGGGCCCACTGAAGCTCTATCGCCCAGGGGCCCACTGAAACCTGGAGCCGGCCCTGCCTGCTATATACTGTACCTTTAAGAAGAGGATCTTCAGTTAGTAAACACACATCTCATAATATAATGGTTATATATATATATATGTACATTATTTGTGAATGTATGGCTCAGGATTACATGTCGGACGGACATTTTCTTGTTTACAGTTTCCACTCATTCTGGAGTAAACAGAAAGCCAGAAATAGCGGCAGGACTCAGGCCTCGCCGATACGGACAGGACATATTTTTTTTTACCTAATTAATAGGAAAATAGCAGCAATTAACCTGCATGAATTGTTTCGACTCCCTCCCACGGCGAGACTGGCTGGGGCCGGAGTAGATCCAGTTCTAATCTCCATGCAGGGTAGCAGATATACGTGGACTGGTAATGAAAGGGGCATAGGGTGCGTTACCATGGTGCCATCTCGCAGGGGCCTTTCATTAGATGACAGAGGGACAGGACAACAGAGGCGTGCGCCCGTAAATCTGTGCCTCATTAGACCTATGTGGGCTTCTGTTTACATCGGAAGACGAGATATGAGCGGAGAACGCTGACATGTCACAGTCAGAAGCCGCACAGATCATGAAAAACTGCAATATTACACTATTCCGCTGATTATTTTGCGATGTGAGGCCCAGATAACAACTTAATCGCCATGATCTAATATCACGGCATCAGTGTCCTACTACGCCACAAAGGAATGGTATTAAAGGGGCAGTGACACTAAAACGGATGCGAGAAAGTTAGAAGAGGTGCAACTGATCTAAATCCCAACGAGAACCCTTAGTCTCTCTGTAACGAGGGGATATATGACACACATTTTCCTGGTTTTCAAACTACAGTAACCATAATATAACATGAAACCAAATCCAAGATGAGAGAGAGGGAGAACGATCGAGACGTCCAGGACTCCCTGAAGGAAATGGTCAGTGATCCCTCCTACACAAACATATTTATCTGAAATGTTCTGGTCATGTGACCATGAAGATGCCCCAATACATTACTGTTGCCTGGGGCCAGTGGAAAATCTTCCCTGGTCAACCAGGGTACATGCGGTATATGAATAGTCATGGCCAACAGGAGGACCTTCAAAGATAATCCGGTCCTCTCCACACCTTCACGCTTTTCCTTCAGTCTAAAGCAGCCAAAAAATTCTAGGTGCCAGGGATTCAAAGTTATCGCTCCTTTAATCCAGGATTGGCCACTGAGGTGCCACCCTGTCATATGAGATATGGCCTTGGCAATCAAAGGGTTAAAGTAGCAATGAGATTAGTAAATCTTGACTTGCATGGGACTGCAGTTAGATTCTTTGAGTCCTGTCTGGAAAAACCCTGTGCTAGGGTGGTAGCTTGAGTGCCCACAGAGAGCACTCTGAGTGCCACCTCTGGCACCCATGCCATAGGTTCGCCACCACTGGTCTAAGTATTGCGCAGAGGTGGGGCAGGAACGCTACCGGTCACGCCCCCTCCATGCTTCCTGGCGTAATGGGGATAATAAATGGTGAACCTCCAGGCATTGCGATTATTTCAGGTCTTCTATGACCCACTTTTGGCATAGAAGCCCCGATAAATGTCCCCCAAACAAGGGCTTAAGTATGTAATCATATAACAGATTATAGCCTTTTGGCGACAGGTTGCTAATTCATGTATTTACTCTGATTCCGGACATAGGTAATGAGGACATTATCACAAGGTTTCAGTCTTCTTCTAACATGAAGGCTTATTTCAGCATTATACGTGGAAGCAGGACGTGGAACAAATATCTTTTAGAAATCTGTAAAAAGCTGAATAATTACTCATGTACCCATTTTGGGTGCCAAAAACTGTTCCTTTCCGTAGCAAGAGAAAACCTCTGTCCATATACTGAGCCAATGGCTGAATTGTTCTCCCCATATTTTTCTCTCCAGTACAATAAGAGTTAAGTCGTCATAACACAATTTCCGTGACCCCTTCTGTGATCCAGGCCCATTAGCCTACTTTCTTTATCAAGGACAAGAGCGATGCAGCAAAACAAAAGCCTGACAGCGGAGGAGAGATTTGGCGACCCTGCTGGCAGTATGTGCCGACTGTACAATGCCACCTATTATACACCCGGCCCTCTCATTCAGAGCGCTCCTGCCAGAGTGAGCCAGAAAAGAAGATGCTCCATCTGAGCCCCAGGTGTGAATTTATTAATCAGCCGACAATTTTTTTTTTTTCTCGCTCCTGACCCAGTTATAAAAAGTCCTGAAATACAATAAAGGCGACAACCTCCTCCCGCCAGGCGCAGGCGGTATCTGAAATCGATACGCCGCGGCTGTCCGTGTAACACAAAGGAAGAATAAAGTCCTTGAGTCGTCCTCGTCTGTCAACGGCTCATTCTTATTTGTCATAAATCTGATTCTGGAAAATATGGGTGACGAGGACTCATCACTGAGCGCTGCAAATAAAGGGTAAATTGGGGCACATTTACTACGGCTTTGCGACACACTTTTCTCGGTCTGTGCCCGTTCTTTAATGTTAAAATGGCTTCCACAGGTATTTAAGTAGTGTCTGCGCTGGGATGTTTGTCTGGCATCACACGCGACCCTTTTTGTGTGCAGATGTCTCTGGCTTCCATCGACACAATTTAGTGGGCGGCCGTTGACGATCCAAAATGATTCTTATGGAGCGCGGGTTTACTTACCAAATGTGTGTTGCAAAGCACGCACTTTCCATCACCAGGAAGAAGAGGTGAACTCCAGGACCTGAGCGGGAATCAACACATGCGGGATTTCGGCGCACTATCTCTTAGTGAATCGCGACACAGAGAATTATAGTTCCAGACATGCACTTAGTGTGACTCTCCGGAAACCGTGTAAGTAATGTGCCCACATTGCGGCGAATACTTACCCGGTCCGTTCGCTATCCAGCTTGCGCGGTTCGCTGCGCTGAATTCGGGTCCCGGCCGGATTCTCAGGGGTAGTTCCTCCTCCGCCGCACCATGTGGCGCTGCTACTTTGGCTGAAAAGCCTCTGAACTCTCTCAAGGTTCACCGAATTGGACCAAGTGAATGTAAACGCTCCCCAAGCGACACGTTTATTGTTTTAAAAATGCGAATGCTTTGGTGTTTTTCCGAATCCGTCTGTTGCGACTCGGCACAGCCCCCCAATCGTCGTCGCGTGCATGCTGTCGCCGATGTCCGATCCGGACAAACGGAAATATTCGGTAACACGCGGAAAACGCGAATTGGCGATGGATCCCTTATAGATGACCCCTTGGATCCGCACATCAAATTTTAACCAAGGACATAAAACTAAATCTTGTATGCTATTTACCAGTCAAGAAGAGCAGCATTTAGGTAAAACAAAAATTAAAATTATTTTATTATAATCAGTAAAATATATAATGTTACAGTAGACGCCCACGCATAGAATAACCGGCATCGTCCAGAACGCCTCAAAACGCCACACCCTAGTGACATATATCTAACCATAACATATATAGATAAGTCTATATAGCATATAATGTTCACTAGGGTTTGGGTTTGGGGGGCGTCTAGGCCGATGCCGTATTCTATGTGTGGGCATCGGCAGCCACATTGATACATGTTAATAGATTTATAAAATTATAATGTTAACTGTTCCCTAAATGCTGCCTTACATCAATTTTTTAAGATGCAATGTCAAAATTTTAAATTTTACAAAACCACACTGATTCTATACGCGTAACCATTGTCCCTCCGCGCCCGGTATATACTGTAGTGACTTACAACAATCACTGTGAGGCCGCTATTGAGTGTATTCCCCTAAATCCACCCGACTCTCAGTATATGGGATGATGGGCCATAAACATTTCAATGAACTAGTGGCTATAGTAAGTCACAATACTTAGGTGGGCACATCTTTAGAGACGCCGGGGTGGTGCATATTAGTTGGTGCTAGGGAAATTTTTTTCTGATCAACGCATCAAGAGAAGTTATTAATCGCGAATAACCAGGTTCAGCTCAACCGTCAAACCATGGAGGAGGGCAGAAGGTGACTGAAATCTGGTTCCGACTTTGGGGGCCCTAAATTCCCACTGTGGGTCGACCAAGACTGTAGACATATAGTGCGTGGGGCTTGGGCAGGATTTTGTGCATGTAGCCAAGTGCTCAAGTTCCCTGCCCTTATTGTTCTTCTAAGTCAATGAGTCACTTGTTGGCCCAACCTTGAAAACTAACTCGGCCTTATGTCCTAGATGAGTCAACCCTACCCTAAGCCAAAAAAGAGCAGGTCATTTACTGGGGAGACCACCACGAAATAAAATCATGCAGAAGGGAGAGTGAAGAGCGTGTCCAAATGGGGCAAATAATCGTATTCCAGAGGGGAAGCACCAAAGTCCTCAAATGCATCGCTAAATAAAAATATCACCATAGGTGTGGTGGGACCTAGTCACCATTGACGTGAGAGTGAAAAAAAAAAACCAGAAAAGGTCGAGCCTACAGGATCCCAGTCTTCAATTCGTCCGTACGACCAGTGCGCCTGTGACTTACGCCACCGTCCACATACCACCGCGGTCTTGTGGTCATCTCATGTTCGATTGCATTCGCAAGGGGCGCTAGTTAACGTCTCAAAATTTAATTATAGAGCGTTTCCCACAGTGGTCGTGGTCCCTGGGGTGGGCTGCCTTACATAGGCCTAGAAATATACCCCGGACCACTATTCCACCGAGAATTCAAAACCTTAACAACGCTTATGCAGAGAGCAGGCCGCGCACTATGAGAAGACAAATTGGATCAAGTGGACCGCTTCTGTCACGGTTAAAATCATGATCTAATATAGGCTGGAAAATGGCATGAAGCTGGGCATGATCGGCCTCTGAGCCCTGATCGAGGTGGACGAAGGCCATGAAGCTAGTGAAAATAACAATGTCTTTTTATGAAGGGACATTAGGGAATGAATACGGGAAAGTCTCTGCCTCCAGGCGCGGGCTACAAAGTAGGAAAGGGGACCGTAAGTAGGATAAGTTTTTTGCTGCAATGTCCCCCGCACCACCACCACCCTGGAACAGGATGTTCAGAACTCTGGTAAACCTTTGTGATTCGAGAGAAACCTTTGGGAGTCACTCCAGATGTTTACATTGATTTATTGTTCTCGCTACAACAGCAGCAAACGTACGTACGGTTACATTAAAGCCAGGGCCAGGATATCGGATTGCTAGGCCGTCGGGTTTAAGAGAAAATCCCCCTTCGTAAGTGTGAACCCCAGCGACCTGAGCGGGGAGCGACACATGCATGACAAGGCCAGAATGTGGCGTTCCGCCGGACAACGCAACTCGGGGATCGTGCAGACCAGGGAAGTAATGTGCACCACTGGTCGCAGGTCCAAATGCACCCTGCCGCTCTTTGATCCCTGGTATATTAAGGGATAAGTGGGGCTGACGCTAATCCAGACAACTACACGAGACATAAAGGCCTAGCAGGATGTGCAGCAGTCGTTAAATCATATTTGGAACTCCTGTCTCCGTTAGTATCCCTTTGAGCACAATAGTAATCTCTTTAAAATCGACGGCCACCAGCTTCTCCATTCGTTTTTTTTTAAATCAATGGTCTTTAGTAGCATCTAAATTTTACAATCCATTTTGAAAACAGACATTTGTATTAGTATAACTTCCATGTAATAAATTACAATCACATGACCAAACATGAACCAGACCCCTCCCCTCCTTTCTAACAAACCCCCCCCTCCCGTCCCACCCAGCGGGGCCAAGGCCCTTCTCGTCCCAGATTAAACACCCTTTTTTTTCCTTTGCTTTGCTGCACACCTCACAACCGCCCCTGTGTTATATCGCTTCCTGTCTTCCCCCTAACAGTCCCTCTGGGCCACCTGGTTGTTTTTGGGGCCCTCACCTGCTGACAGCTCGGCTAACCCATGCTGGCAAGCCAACCATTTGCTCCCGGCTTTTCAAACTTCCATAATCCATTAACTTTGAGGATAAACCCCCATGTCCATACGAATCGTGCCATTCACCATTTTCGTACCTCTGATAATACCAGGAGGCGCAGCCTCCCAGCCAATTGTAGCTATTGTCTTCCTACTGGAGAGTAAGATGTTAGCTATTGCAGGGTGGTTGTGCTCTGAGTAACTCTCCGCCAGGTTCTGCCCCCCACAACCCCGTACACACACTTTGGGGTCAACCCTATGTCCCCCAACACCTCTTTCTACAGTCTATTAGCCTTATACCATAGTCCCTCAACGCCGGACAGACCCGAGATATGTGCATAATGTCATCCTCGTCCATTAAACAATCGCGGACACCTGCCATCGCACGGACCCAGTTTTCTCAACAGACTGGAGTACGTAACTCTAAGCACTAATAACGCTGCGAGCGCCGCGTGACCACGGTTCAGTGAAATTTACAGGGGACTCTAGTGCTTCTCCCCTCTTCCTCTCCAATTCACGTCGACAACGAATAGAGCCTTAGCCCTCCCAACGACACCAAGAGCAGCCACCCCCTGCCCCGTGAGAGTCCCACCCGATCGAGCAAACGAACGCCACCACCACCCCCCATCCTCCCCCCCCCCCCCCTTCGCGCCCCCCTGACCGCCCCCGCCCCCGACCACAACAGGCCCAGTACTCCTCGCCAACGCCCCCCTCGGTTTTGAAGGTTTAAACCAAGCCCCCCCCCCCCCCTAACGGCCACAACCCCCGCCCCCCAACACGGAACGACACCCCTACCAAAAAAGAAAAGAACGCCCCCCCCGCCAGGTGCCCCCCCCCCCCTAGGAAACACGGAAAAAACCCCACCCCCACGGGGCAGACTAAGGCCCCCGAAGAACGACGAAAAAAGGACCTATAGAAACCACCATTTGACGAAGAGCCTCCAAATCGGTGTCCCCCTCGGTCCATATACCCTTTCCACACTATTGCACGTATCCCATTCATCATGGTCTGCCCAGCACCTGACCAGGACCTTCGTAGAGCAGCGAGATTAGTCCTTTCATGGATTTCGCTGAACCCCCCCGTTCATCACTCCCAGTGAAGAAAAACTCTACTTCCCGCTGACTCCAAACATGCGACGGTAAACTATTCCTTTAATGGAGATACTGAATAAACATTTGCACTGGGAACCCAAATTCCTCCTCCATCTGCTGAAATGAGTTCCAATATATCCCGAATCTTCATATGTTGATCAGGCATAGTTTTAATCCTCTATTGCTCCCAAAACGCCTTGTGGTTCATAACTAGCAGGTTATACCTCTCCCAAAAACGGATTGATCCCACAAAGGCGTGGACTTTATTCCAGGACCCCACCCTCCACTAACGTGTTTATAAGTCCGCCATACCTTATTCACAAGAGCCAAGTCGGAATTGCCTTTGCACGTGTTTCCAACTCTCCCTGTCTCCAGTGCGCCACGTGACACAGTCCCCCCCAAGTGCATCGACTACCAACGGGCACCATACTTTCCCCTCCAGAGCCCATCCTCCTAAATGCTGAATTGGGGCTGCTAGGTAGTTATATGCCCATGCTCCGGCACCAGCCAGTCCCCCCTAATTAGGTTAGCGCATATTTCGTAAGGTCGTGAATGGCTACTGAAACCAATATTTTGGTATCCATGACCGGGATTGTGCATACGTACTGTATTGTGGCATTAAGCTTCTCCATCTTAGTATAACTGACCAAGGGATTCTCACGGCTGTGGTAGGCGTTGGTGATAGATGTCACACACCATATTCACCACATGCTTGGAACGTAGAGAAAATCCACAGTGATAAGCAGGGAACCGCACCTGCCCGCACCCACAGACCTCAACTTAAGCCTTACCTGTAAGATGGGACATAATTTAGAGCGGAGCCTAGTGGCTTTGTGATCGATGTGTATGATCCTGTAGAGGTCTGTGAAATGTTTAGTGGTAGACGGGTAGTATCCCATGTAACCATAGGAAAGGCCCCTTCTGGATAGACCATCTGTGTGATGATTGTGGAAGACTGAGTCCAATCTCTGTGGCCATGTTAGTAGGGAACCCACTACTAGACGATGGTGGCAATCCTTCATCGGCTATGCAGTGGCTTTCACAGTGAGGTCCCATGATGATACTTACCCGCACCCGCACTACCCAAGTACTTATGTATACATTTTTCCAAGGGTTAATAGACAATGTACGAGACTTGTTGGACAATCATTTTGGTTTGGGCCAGATTGTATGTCGCCAATTAAACCTAACATATCATTGGAGCTTTCCACAAGACCGTGTCCTCAGTTAGGATTAGCAGTTTTGGGATTAATACATGTTTAAACTGATGGTGATTGCGGATTAAATTGGATTTCTACGAGTGACAAGGAGATACGAGGGACGTAGTTACGAGGACAAGAACACAAGATAGAATGAAGGGGGGTAAAAAGAAGATAAACGTAGGGGATGGACGGCAGCATAAAGTACACCGTAATAGGAGGTAGAAAACTACATTTAATTACTTACATAACAAAAAGCCATCCGACTAAAGGCATGCTTGCACATGTTTTATCGTACCAGTCGACACCACCTACTCCAGTCCGCTCTGTCCCCTGCCAACCCTATTGCAGAACTCCGCCCTGGGACTTGGCCAGCTCGAGATGTTTTATCACAATTCTTATTTTATAGCTTCTTCTATTTATATCGCCCTTCCCACGCAAGTCAGGTTGTGTACAGCCGATGCTACAAGTGACCTTTACCCAAATAATAAAAAGCAGCCATTCACATCCACAATCGCGTCCTTAAAATAAAACTAAAGCCTATGTTGGGGTCATCAAGATGGACTCACTGGACCGAATCCCTACGCACAATTTATTACAAAAATATTTACGTAATTGGGTCTCATAGAGAGATGCTGGATGCTTCTAGAAAGGAGCAAAGCTGTGCAACTGGGGATTATCCCAACTTATATAGTAAAAGAAGTCTATATTGGTGACCACAATGTTCCCATGAGTGCGTGCACAGTTCCTGAACCCTGATAGCAAACTAAGGAAACCTGTCACCAAATTTTTCATATTACAAGCTAAGACAGAAAAGTTTCCTGTACTCCACACTAACATGCATGCTTTATATTATTACCACCTGGCTCAGGAGAGGCCGTTTCTGCTCGCAGACCCTCCCCATCTACTCCTACCTAGTCCATTATGTGACGAGAGTAACATCAATCACAGGAGCTTCGCTCCTACTAATATTCCCAATGTAAAGATGCTATATCTGATCAAATTGTTATAATAGTCCAGCCAGCCGCCTCCTGACTTCGCTCCTCGTATAACCAATCACATGATTTCGCTACATCCCTCACAAGCCTTCTGGAGGTGCTTCAGATTTCATTATCAGCTATACCTCCATGGGGTTACGCTTTGCAGATGAACCAAGACCTTTAATGATGTCCATCTGGTCACATAATTGTGATATACCTGCTGTATGGAGAGCTCTGTACATACATGGGCCACTTATGCCTCCCGGCCAATCAGAAATCAGGCTGAGGGAGGGCAATGCAATGTAACATTGCAGATATGGAAAAATCAGTTTAGGGATTAGGGACAATGCTTCTAACATGGTTTTAATGAGAAGTCCTTTATTTGTGGTGGTGTGTAATTTGCATGAACAGGGTCCCGTTTAAGGTAACTTTGGAGCAATAGTCACCGACTTTTAAAAATATGGAAATCAGCAGATCTGAGGACTGATGGTGAAAGCCATATGGTTATTAATTACGGCCCTGAAATAATCAGAATTTTTTAAATCCAAAAATGTCATTCTTTCCCCAAAAAATGCCAAAAATGTTTGGTAATAATAAGGTCCGCATTGTGTCTGGATTTGTTCTTTCTCCTGCTGAGTTTTCCCCATGTTCTTACCTGTTTCTAGCAGTTTGTCCTTTCCAATAAAATTGTGCCGCGCGCTTGGCTCCCTCTGCTTGAAAATCACACAAAACATATAATATAACAGGTACGATCCGTGAAATAACGAGGCAGAGATAAAATAAGAGCAGCGAGTACTCAATCTTCTACGCAAATAAAGCCATTTCCTGAACTTTATGCAATGCTGGGAGGCAGCCATACGTGAAGACTGAACACAGGCCGCAGTCATAGTGCCGCAGGCTACATCCTCCCGCAGAAGCCTCTAATTACAGGTACCGCGCATCCGTACATTTAGTTCTATTGAGATGTTGACCCACAGAAGACACAATGCCAAAATCTGAAATGACGAGCAGAGATGGAGGAGTAAAAAACACAAGAAACCGCTTCTTAGTATATTGTACTTCCTGTCGAACAGTAGAGCTCCAACCATGATTTGTCTTACAAAACTCGGACCGGTAGCCCGATACATCCAATCATTTCCAAAGATGATTTGGTAGCTGTTACAGTGTACATCTCACGTCAATAAATCTCTAACTTATCAAGCAATTCCAGTAAATAAAGTTAATGGGGCAATCTTAAATATTGCGGCGTATTGTAGTCATTCGTAAGGGGTAACATGTAGTATTCGTACGAGTTAGGATATTATTTTATCTTTTAGCATAGGGCGCAGTATTAAGAGTTTTATATTCCTGTTATCTGGGGCGGCAAGTATCTATAGTAGTATATAGCTTGTACATAGGTGCAGTATTATAGTAGTTAATCCTTGTACATAGGGGGACGATTAAAGTAGTTATAAATTCTGTAATAGGGGGGCCTAAAGTTTATTTCGTCATAGGCAGTAAGTATATTCTTGTACAGGTGGGCAGTATATAGTAGTTATATGTCTCCTGTACATGAGGGGGACCATGTATTATACGGTGATATATATCTTTGTACTGGGGCAGTGTATTATGTATATCGAAAGGGGATGATAGCTGTATATCTTGTAATAGGGTGCAGTACTTATAGTAGTTAATTCCTGTGACATGGGGGCATAGATTATAGCTAATAGGGCATTTCTAGTAGTTGCTGCTTTGTACAGTGGGGGCAGTATTATAGTAGTTATATTCGGAAATGGGCGTTATAGTAGTATTCGACACAGGTGGGGCATATTATAGTAGTTATATGTCCTGTAGCATAGGTGGGCAGTATTTATTTATTTATATTCCTGTACATAGGGGGCCGTTTTAGTAGTTTGACGGAAGTATTATATAGTTACTATTACTGACATAGGCCGTAGTTATAGTAGATAGCTGACATGGGCCAGTATTATAGTCTTCTATTTCTGTACATAGGGGCAGATTATATGTAGTATATACTTCCTGTTACATCAGGTGAGCAGTATATAGTAGTATTTATTCTTGTACATAGGGGCCGTAGTAGTTATCTGTTCATAGAGTATTATAGTAGTTAATTCTTTACACAGCGGGGCAGTATTATAGTAGTTATATCCTACACTAGGTTGGCAGACTATTATAAGTCGATAAAGTTCTCGATACATCCAGGGGCAGTATTATAGTCTGTCTACTACCTGTACAATATAGGGGTCATTAGATAGTAGTTGATATCTCTGTACCATACAAGGGAGGAGGGGGAATAAGAAAGTAGAAATAAATACAGTAAGAATAGTAAAACAACTATGCTTGTACACGGGGGCAGTATTATAGTAGTTTATTCCTGTACATATTGGCAGTATTATAGTAGTTATATGCCTGTACCATAGGAGCAGTAGTTATAGTAGGTATATCTGGACACAGGGGCCAGTATTATAGAGTTATTTCTGTACATAGGGGGCAGTATTATAGTAGTTTATATTCTTGTACATAGAGGGCAGTATTATAGTAGGTTAATATCCTGTACATAGAGGGGCAGTTTATAGTAGTTATATTCTGTACATAGGGGCAGTATTTATAGTAGGCTTTTTTCTTGAACATAGGGGCAGTACGATAGTGTTATATTCTTGTACACAGGGGGCGTATTAAAGTAGTTATATTCCTTGTACATAGGGGGCACAGTGGTATTATATAGTTATATTCCTTGTACATAGGGAGCAGTAAGGTAGGAAGTTATATTCTGCTTACCAGGGAGCATATTATATATTATTATTCTGGTACACAGGGGGCAGTATTATATATCGTTATATTACCTTTACATAGGGGGCAGTATTATAGTTAGTGTATATTCTTGTACATAGGGTGGCAGTATTACAGTAGTTATAGTCCGTACAGTAGGGGGCAGTATTACAGTAGTTATATTCCTGTCATAGGGGCAGTTATATATATATCTGTAAGGAGTTATAGTAGTTTCTTGACAGAGGATAATAGTATCGGCAGGGACAGTATTTAGTAGTAGTAAGTATTCTTGTACAATACGGGCAGTTTATAGTAGTTATTTCCTGGTAATACGGGGACAGTATTATAGTAGCTTATTTCTTGTACATAGTGGGATCAGTATTATTAGGAGTTATATTCCTGGACATAGGGGGTAGTATTATAGTAGTTTCATATTCTTGTATACATAGGGGCATGTAGTTTAGGGAGTTATATCTGTAACTCAATGGGGTAGTATTACTAGTAGTTATATTCCTGTACATAGGGGGCAGTATCCAGTAAGTAGTTATATTCGTTTGGTACATAGTGGGGCGCAGTATTATACGGTAGGGTCATACTTCCTGATAATTAGGGGGCCAGTATTCATAGTAGTATAAATTCCGTACCTAGGGGGCAGTATTATAGTAGTTATTTATTGGGATTATAGCGTATCTAAGATATATTCCTGTACATAGGGGGAGCAAAGATTATATTTACAAGGGGATAGTTATAAGTTCCTGTACATGGAGGCATATATGTATTATGTAGGGATTATAGTATTATCTTGTATAGGGGGTTAGTATTATAGAGTTCTATTCTTGTACACAGGGGGCAGTATTATAAAGTAGTTAGATTCCGTACATAGGGGGCAGTAGTAAGTAGTTTATTTCTCGTAACATAGGGAAGTATATTATAGTAGTATATTCTTGGTTACACAGAGGAGCAGATTAATAGTAGTTATTTATTGTACACAGGGGGCAGTATGTATTATGTAGTTATATTCCTGTAACAATTAGGGGCAGTATTTTTAATTAGTTATATTCTTGTACAAGGGGCAGTAGATTCCGTTATTTCATATTCCTGTAATAGTGGGCAGTAGTTATAGTAGTTATATTCCTTGTACATAGGCACATTTATAGTAGGTTTACTCTGTACATAGGGGCAGTATTATAGTAGTTATATTCTTGTACACAGTAGGGCAGTATTATCGTAGTTAGATTCGTACATTAGGGGACAGTAATTATAGTAGTTATATTTCTTGTACATAGGGCAGTACTTATAGTAGTATATTCCTGTACATAGGGGCAGTATTATAGTAGTATATTCTGTTACTAGGGGCAGTCATTATCAGTAGTTATATTCCTTACATAGGGCGTCGTATTATAGTAAGTTATTATTCCTGTTACATGGGGGGCAGTATTATATAGTTTATAGTCTTGTAGTAGGGGCCGTATTATGTAGTTATGATCCTGCATACATATGGGGGCAGTTATAGTAGGTGATGATTCCTGTACATACGGTAGGCAGTATTATAGTAGTTATATTCCTGTAATAGGGGGCAGTATTATAGTAGATATATGCCCTGTACATAGGGGGTCAATTATATAGTTATATTCTGTACATAGGGGGCAGTATTAAGTAGTATGTTCCTGGTACATAGGGAGGCATTGTATAGTAAGTTATATCTTCTTGTACATAGGGGCAAGTATTATAGTAGTTTATATTCTTTGTACATAGGAGTGGGCAAGTATTAATAGTAGGATATTCGGTACAAGGGGGCATATTATAGTAGTTATATTCCTGTACATAGGGGGCAGTATTATAGTAGTTATTTTGTATATAGGGGGCAGTTTATATAGGTTATATTCGTGTACATAGGGGTTTGTATTATAGTAGTTATATTCTTGTACACAATTGGGGGCAGTATATAGTAGTTATATTCCTGTACATGGGGTAGTATATAGTAGTTATATCTTTGTCGATAGGGTGTAGTATTATGAGTAGTATATCTTGTACATAGAGAGCCGTATTAATAGTTACTTGTAATAGGGTCAGTATTTAGTTCTTATGGGTATATGTGTTTTCTACATATGGGGCAGTATTTTATAGTAGTTATATGTAAGTTATAGTTAACCTGTATCTAGGGCAGTTATTATGTAGTTATCATTCCTGTACATATGGTCGCGATATTATCGTGTGTATTCTTGTACATAGGGGCAGTATTATAGTAGTTAATTCCGGTACAGAGGGCATATTATAGAGCTTTTTATATCCTGTACATAGGAGGGGCAGTTTGTAGTAGTTATAATTCCTGTACATAGGGGCAAGGGTATTAAAGTAGTTATATTCCCTGGACATAGTGTGCAGTATTATAGGTAAGTTTATATTCCCCTGTACCTAGGTGCATATTATAGTAGTTATATTCTGGGAGCATAGGGGCAGTATTATAGTAGTTATATTCCTGTACCGCTGGGGGCATATTTAGTAGTTATATTCTTGTCATAGGGGGGCAGGATTATAGTAGTTATAATTCTGTACACAGGTGAGTATTATAGTAATTATATTCTTGTCCAGGAGGCAATATTATTTGTTTTTATATGCTTGTTACATAGGGGGCCCGTATTATAGAGTTACTATTCTTGTTACATAGCGGCAGTATTATAGTAGTTATATTGCTTTGTACAAGGGGCATATGATAGTATTATAGTCCTTGCTACATACGGGTGCAGTCAATTATCGTATTTATATTCTGTACATAGGGTGGCAGTATTAGAGTACAGGCATCCCCAGGTTACAGACAAGATATATTGGTCTGGTAGGTGTTGTTCTTAAGTTGAATTGTTCTCATTGTAAGTTCGGAATCTGAGGTATATTTTATCGAATTGTGAAGACCCCCCAGTCCGCAGAGACTTGTTTTGGTCTCTATGACAACTTGGATTATAAAACATGTTGCGGGGCGTTGTCATAATATACCAAGATCATGATGAGACAGCTATAAGTCTCTCATTCCGCAGCAGAACCACACACTTTTAATTACTGTTAAAGATGGTTATGGTAGCCTTAAGCGGCACTAGGAGGCGACTAAAGTACCACTGAAACCCGAGGTCCTTTGTACTAGGGGTCGGATTAACGAATCCTAGTCCTTCTTAAAGGCTGGACGATCCGTACCTGGGCCTGTATATATTTTCGCTGAATGAGCACTAGTGGGGGCCCCATTTATAAGTGTATTTATCTAACCTTTACATGGTGGCCAGTATTAGAGCTAGTGTAATTCTGGGTGGTACTATGTAGCATATTATAGTATTACTAATTGCCTGTACAAGGAGGCCTGCTATATTTTATGATTCCTGTTAGCATGAGGAGCGCAGTATCATAAGTCCTTAGATGTCCTGTACCATAGGGGCAGTCTGGTATCACGTATTACATAGGCAGCATTAACTATAGGGGTGGCCATGTATTTTATTGTAGTTTTGTTCGATGCTTGGACATATGGGGCATAATGATAAGTATTTATATTCGACGTAAGGGGCAGTCTATTATAGGTAGTTATTTTCCTGTACATAGGGGGCAGTTTATAGTGAGTATATTCTGTACAATAGGGGGCCAGTATTACAGCTAGTGATGATTCTTGTGACATAGGGGGCAGTAATTTAGTAGTTTATTTCATGTACATAGGTGGCAGCTAACTATTATATCTCTGTACATGGGGGCCAGTAATCTATAGTGTTATAGTCTTGTACATAGGGGGGCAGTATTATAGCCGTTATAGTCCTGTACATGGGGGCAGTATTTATAGTATTATGTCCTGTAATAGGGGGCATATATAGTAGTTAGTATTCTTGTACTTGAGGGGCATATCTTAGATAGTTATATTTGACATAGGGGGCGATATATAGTAGTTATGTCTGTAACTAAGGGGGCAGTATATATAGTAGTTATACTTTCTGGTACCATAGGGGGCAATATAATAGAGATACTTTTCTGTAGATGGGGGCAGTATACAGTATAGTAGGCGCATAGTGTAGTAACTTTCTTTGACATACTGGATGACTTAGACGAGCCTGATACTACATTACGGAGGTGTGATTATTTGTGAATTGAAATTCCTGACGATTTCCACTTGATAAAAAAGAAAGGCATCACATAAAACTAACTTTTCTTGTAGAAAAACAGTGACCTGTGTATAACGGGTAATGACTGGTCTCATTCACAGCAAAATAAGACATAATCACTATGGGAGATAATGAAAGATCTGCAGACAGTGAACTGATTGAAATTAAGTGTGTGCACTTCAGGGGCGGAATCAAAGTCTAGTCACTGAACCCCACATACTCAGAACCTTTAAGAATGTCTTACACAAGACCAAAGATCTGTATTTTCGTCTTTCATTATTCTATTTTGGGGAAGTATATTTTACTGTCAATTTGCAACTTTTTAAGACCTCTATAAAGGCATCTTTGATACATCGAATTCGCTTATATACACACACTACCTTCGCAGATCATAAATGATAAAGGTCTCTTTCTTCCCAGTAATCACAGGACTTAGATGCCTTACCGCATCCTCTCCAATCTAAATTGCAGAGTTGGATCACAAACCTGTGGGGACATACTACACACATGAGTGGCCGCTTCGTCGATTATCGGAAAGGTAGGAGACGCTGCCTATCGTGACAGAAAGAAAAAATCACTTTCCCTCAACAAGATCCCACAGACAACGACTTTTTAGACGCGCGCGCACACCTCTTCTCCTCCCTCGATAGGAAGCTAAAAACTGCCGAAAAGTACTCGTCGTCACCCATGGATAGCGGACGCGCAACCAATGAGAAAGACAGAGGACTGAAGAAGCAGATAATAAACAGAAACACAAGAAAGCTATAACAACCGCACGCTTAAATACAGTGACTCAGATCTATGTGTAGTCGATTCTCGTCTATATAATTGACGTTTAAGAAATACAGAGCAGCTAATCTCTACTTAATGGAAGAAACAAACTCTCAAACGTCAGCTTAGATTCAAGCAGCTCAGCTGCTATGTATGTCATTCCATAGACTGCTCTATAAAAAGGGGTAAGAACCCTCATGCCATACAGGGGCAGAACTGTCCAGGCTTTATGTATGGTAGATACCTCGTAATGGCAGCTAAGATACAGCAGCGCAGCTCTATGTATGGCATAGTACGGTATAGGTGGCAGCTGAGCTACGCAGCTCAGCTCTATGTATGGGCAGATACTGCAGTAGTGGATCTGAGATCTGCAGCTCAGCTCTATTATGGTAGATACCACCTTCTGTAATTGCACTTAGATACCGCTTTTTCAGCTCTATGTATGGCAGATTACTGCTATAGTGGCAGCTTAGATACAGCATCTCATCTCATGTACGTTATATACCTCCTATAAGGTCCGCTTATATCACAGCAGAGCTTCAGCTCTATGTATGGCAGATCTGCATATTCCTGTTCGTGGCACTGATATACAGCAGCTCAGCTCTATGTATGGCAGATACTGCTATAGTGGCAGCTGAGATACAGCAGCTCAGCTCTATGTATGGTAGATACCTCTGTAATGGCAGCTTAGCTCTATGTACGTTAGATACCTCTATAAAGGCAGCTTAGATACAGCAGCTCAGCTCTATGTACGTTAGATACCTCTATAAAGGCAGCTTAGATACAGCAGCTCAGCTCTATGTACGTTAGATACGTCTATAATACGGATAAGTTATCAGTTGTACACAGTGTGAAGCGATTACACTCCAGTTATGTGTGGTCTGTCTCAGTACCTCAGCTCCATAGAGCTCCATAATGGCAACTTAGATACAACAGTTTGTTGCCCAATCATCTTCTTCTTCCTACAAATGAATGCCCAAGTAGACATGGCTCCACCCCCAGTGCACCAGGAAGCTCATTTGCATATAGATACATATCAGAATCGTCTCTTAACTTAAATATTTCTGTGTAACAAGAAATCTATATGTAGAAACCTTATACAAATCTTTTTGGTGATTCTCTATTCTGATTATTGGAACCATAATTTTTGCAGCAATTCCGCTCTGTGTGAATACAGACATAGGCTGTGGAGACAGTCTCCTTTATGTAGGGTCCTCCTACACATGACCCTTCCTATTATATAAAGGGCTTCCTTAAAGGGATTTTCCATGACAATCTCTCTCTTAAATTTATCACTTCTGAAAATTATATATATTTCCTCTGACTGTTTTAAGAAGATAAGAATAAATCCATCAGTGACATCTATAGAAAAAACAGAAGCTTCTGGAAAGTCAGTGACAACAACCTAAATCTCCTCACATCAGGGCTAGAGGTAGCCATAGTAACAGCGCGGTCCCTTTCCAGTGACGTCATCGTCGGCGCCGTCGCGCAGCATACACGTCACGACCAAAGACTCGCGTACTGAGTGTGAGCGTCGCAGGACACGTGACGTGAGTCTCCGGTTCCCGGGGGAAAAACAAAAACAAGAAGTAAAGATGGCGACGGGCAGCCAGCCGCGAGCAAGCGAGGAGCCCGAGGAGGAGGAAGAAGAGGAGGAGGAGGCCGTCACCGAGGAGGAGGAGGACTGCACCTTCTTACCGCTGGTGCACGATATTATCAAATGGTGAATATAGACCCGGGCGTGCGCATGCGCGGGTATGTTATACTGTGTGTTGGGGTCTGGCACGAGAGCGCATGCGCCGGAGGTAACTCATCAGGTATCTCATACTGACATCTGGGGTGTATTGGAACTACAAATCCCAGGATGACCTGCAGGTGTTCAAGCTAGTGACCCCCCACTATGTGTGCTCATATGTTCTGCATCGCTTGCACTGACCCTGGTATATATTTATATTCTTGTACATAGGGGGCAGTATTATAGTAGATATATTCTTGTAGATGGGGGTAGTATTACAGTAGTAGTAGGAGCAGTAGTGTAGTACATTCTTGTACATACTGGATGGCACTTAGACGAGCCTGTACTACATTACGGAGGTGTGATTATTTGTGAATGAAATCCCTGACGTATTTCCACTTGAATGAAAAAAAAAGCATCACATTAAAATTAACTTTTCTTTGTAAGAAACAATAAGACCTTGTGTATAACCGGGTAATGACTGGGTCTCATTCAGCAAAATAAGACAATAATCACTATGGGAGATAATGAAAGATCTGCAGACAGTGAACTGATTGTAAATAAAAGTGTGTGGTGCACTTCCAGGGGCGGAATCAAAGTCTTGAGTCACTGAACCCCACATACTCAGAACTCTTTAAAAAGTGTCTTACACAAGACCAAAGATCTGTATTTTCCGTCTTTCATATCATATATTTTGGGGAAGGTATATTTTATGTCAATTTGCAACTTTAATACCTCTATAAAGGCATCTTTGATACATATATAGCAGCTTAGATACAGCAACTCAGATCTATGTATAGTAGATTATTCTCTAATCACAGCTTAGATACAGCAGCTCAGCTCTATATATGGCAGATACCTCTACAGTGGCCTTAGTATCAGCTGCTTGGCTCTACATATGGTAGATACCTGTATAACGGAATCTTAGATACATAGGCTCAGCTCTACATAGGCTACACGTATCTCTATAATAGCAGCTTAGATACAGTGACTCAGATCTATGTGTAGTAGATTATTCTATAATGACGTGTTAGAGACAGCAGCTAAGCTCACGTATGGAAGAAACCTCTAAAACGTCAGCTTAGATACAGCAGCTCAGCTCTATGTATGGCAGATACTGCTATAGTGGCAGCTGAGATACAGCAGCTCAGCTTTATGTATGGTAGATACCTCTGTAATGGCAGCTTAGATACAGCAGCTCAGCTCTATGTATGGCAGATACTGCTATAGTGGCAGCTGAGATACAGCAGCTCAGCTCTATGTATGGCAGATACTGCTATAGTGGCAGCTGAGATACAGCAGCTCAGCTCTATGTATGGTAGATACCTCTGTAATGGCAGCTTAGATACAGCTGTTCAGCTCTATGTATGGCAGATACTGCTATAGTGGCAGCTGAGATACAGCAGCTCAGCTCTATGTACGTTAGATACCTCTATAAAGGCAGCTTAGATACAGCAGCTCAGCTCTATGTATGGCAGATACTGCTATAGTGGCAGCTGAGATACAGCAGCTCAGCTCTATGTATGGCAGATACTGCTATAGTGGCAGCTGAGATACAGCAGCTCAGCTCTATGTATGGTAGATACCTCTGTAATGGCAGCTTAGCTCTATGTACGTTAGATACCTCTATAAAGGCAGCTTAGATACAGCAGCTCAGCTCTAAGTACGTTAGATACCTCTATAAAGGCAGCTTAGATACAGCAGCTCAGCTCTATGTAAGTTAGATACGTTCTATAATACGGATAAGTTATCAGTTGTACACAGTGTGAAGCGATTACACTCCAGTTATGTGTGGTGTCTCAGTACCTCAGCTCCATAGAGCTCCATAATGGCAACTTAGATACAACAGTTTGTTGCCCAATCATCTTCTTCTTCCTACAATGAATGCCCAAGTAGACATGGCTCCACCCCAGTGCCCAGGGCTGTCATTTGCATATAGTACATATCACGATCGTCTCTAACTTAAATATTTCTGTGTAACAAGAAATCTATATGTTAGAAACCTATACAAATCTTTTTGGTGATCTCTATCTGATTATTGGAACCAAATTTTGCAGCAATTCCCTGTGGTGAATACAGAAATAGGCTGTGGAGACAGTCTCCTTTATGTAGGGTCCTTCTACACATGACCCTTCCTATTATATAAAGGGCTTCCTTAAAGGGATTTTCCATGACATCTCTCTCTTAATTTATAACTTCTGAAAATTATATATATTCCTCTGATGTTTTAAGAAGATAAGAATAAAATCCATTGGACATCTATAGAAAAAACAGAAGCTTCTGGAAAGTCAGTGACAACAACCTAAAATCTCCTCACATCAGGGGCTAGAGGTAGCCATAGTAAACAGCGCGGTCCTTTCCAGTGACGTCATCGTCGGCGCCGTCGCAGCATACACGTCACGACCAAAGACTCGCGTAACTGAGTGTGAGCGTCGCAGGACACGTGACGTGAGTCTCCGGTTTCCGGGGGAAAAACAAAAACAAGAGTAAAGATGGCGACGGGCAGCCAGCCGCGAGCAAGCGAGGAGCCCGAGGAGGAAGGAAAAGAGGAGGAGGGGGCCGTCACCGAGGAGGAGGGAGGACTGCACCTCTACCGCTGGTGCACGATATTATCAAATGGTGAATAAGACCAGGGCGTTTGCGCATGCGCGGTGTATGTTCTACTGTGTGTTGGGGGGTTCTGGCACAGGGGTGGGGGGGGGGGGTTTTGGGGGGGGGGTGTGGGGGGGGGTGGGTGGGGTGGTGGGGGGGTGGGGGGGTGGGTGGGGGGGGGGGGGGGGGGGGGGGGGGGGGAAAAGGTGGGGGGGGGGGGGTGGGAGAGGGGGGGGGGGGGGGGGGGGGGGGGTGGGGGGGGTGTGGGGGGGGGGGGGGGGGGGGGGTGGGGGGGTAACAAAAACACAACAAAAAAACAAAAAAAAGAGCATCGCCGGAGGTAACTCACAGTAATCTCATTACTGACATCTGGGGTGTATTGGAATACAAATCCCAGGATGACCTGCAGGTGTTCAAGCTAGTGACCCCCCACTATGTGTGCTCATATGTTCTGCATCGCTTGCACTGACCCTAATTTAGGTGCTTGCCCCATACCTGACCTCCCACACTCTGCTCAGAGCCACATATACAGCCTCCTCCATGGCTCTCTATACCAGGGTCTACTGTAGTGTCCTAACCTGCTTAAAGGGCATGTCCAGAGTCTGAAAAAGAGCCTAACCATGTCAGATGTGACACTGGTTTTCAAACTGTGGACATCCCCTTTAAAGGAAACCTACCACTTCTGATGGTAGGTATTAGATGTAAACACCGGGAACCAGCTCACCATCAGAAGTGGTAGGTTTCCTTTAATTCTCCCTACTTAGTCCCTTTTTTTGCAGACCTCCCCATAACTGTATAACCGACTGTAATTATAATAATTATTATTATTCTTTATTTATATAGCGCACACAGATTACGCAGCGCTGCACAGAACTTGTCACATCAGTCCCCATGGGGCTCACAATCTAATCAACCTACCAGTATGTTTTGGAGTGTGGGAGGAAACCGGAGGAAACCCACGCAAACACAGAGAGCACATACAAACTCTTTGCAGATGTTGAGGCTGGGACTTGAACCCAGGATCCCAGCGCTACAGGGCTGTAATGTCAATGAAGCAAAAAATTTGAGCGGGCACTACCTATAAAGTAAGAATTCTGTATGATAACATCCATGCATCCCAATAGACTATATATGACCACAACAAAGACAAAGATGGATGCGTATATAGGATACAACAATAGAAACAAAGTTTATTAATTCATCAAAAAGACTAAACAAACAGGACAATCAAGGTTAAAAACAGTTAAAAATACATCCAGCGGATGTATACAGCCACACTCCCCCTCCCTCCTGCTCGCAATTACTGCCTATCCTCCAATTTTGGAACCATTTTTGGTATTGTATGACCATGCTCAGGGACACTATTACTTATGCACTTTATCTGCACTGGGCACTTTGTGTAATTTGTCTACATATTGTTTATACATGAAGTGTCATTGTACGTAGTCCCTGTATGCAGATTTTTGACTGACTAGTTTGGGACAGGGAGTCTAGGGCATCACTTGCCCTTGGTAGCTGTATACATCCGTGTTTTTAAGTGTTTTTAACCTTGATTGTCCTGTTTGTTTAGTCTTTTTGATGAATTAATAAACTTTGTTTCTATTGTTGTATCCTATATACGCATCCATCTTTGTTGTGGTCATACAGGGCTGTAATGCTAACCACTAAGCCACTGTGCTGCCCTCTGTGCCCCATAGCCACCCACAGTGTGCCCCATAGCCACCCACAGTGTGCCCCCTCTATACTGGGGGCTGCTTCAAACCCTTAACCCACTTTACAGGGATGGCTGCAGCGGTCTTCTTGGACAACCCATAAGTATTGGTGAGCCCAGGGGATAAGACCACCAGGAGCCCTGGGCTGTATGGATATTATATCCCCTACAAGTCTGTAGTCACTTCCTACATCTGGTACTAGCATCAGCTTCTTGGGGAATGGACGATGTGTTCCTTCTGCTTTCAAACTGTGGTTTCAGGACCTTTGGGGACCTTCAAAGGTCCTGAAATGGCTCTTGTGTACATGTGTATTTAGAGCACGAACAGATGTGCGAGGATTTCATGGGTGAAGGTCCTTCTCAGTATAGAATGTGCCCAAACCGACCTATATTATAATGCAGCTCTGGGTGCACCCTACAGCAGACCCGGGGGCCATAGTGCACCTCTATGGTTTGGTGTTATCGCTGTGCCCTTAAAAGGGATTGACAGAGCACCCTCCAATAGTTTTGACTGCAAAGCTTTATCTATCCTCAATTGTGTCAGCTGTACGGACCCCTAATTGTTTTAGCAGGGTCATAGCCTTCACCCCCCATAATTGCATTAATCGCTGCACCTCCCAATCCCCCCTAACAATGCCCCTTTCAGGGAACCAGGTTTTCCATAAGACTAAAAATGTCCATAATAAAATATTTCCTCTCCCCCACAAGGAGGGCGTCTCGTGGGCGGCCATTGCCGGTGCCGCGTGTCTCTGGCTCTTTCCTATCACGTGGCCGCGCTCCCCGTACGTTGCGCCTTGGACACTGGGGATTGTTCCGTCTGCGTTCTGTCCCAATTACATAATAACATAACACCTCTGGGTGATCCTGAGGTAATATTACTCCGGACCCGTCCGCCGCCTGCATATTAAGCGATTACTGAGAATCCGCCGCAAATCAATGAATCTTTAACTTTGTTTATTTGCCCGTGAACTGGAAGGGCTCGGAATCGGCAGATGGGATATCACGCTGGATATTTAGAGGTGTCTGCACCCACTTAAAACCCCCTTTTCTGCAATGAGGGAGGGGCGGTGACTACCTTCTGTGTTAACCACACCCCCTAAGTATGACCTGATTGACTAATGAGCGCAATGCCAGTTCAATGGGCGGCTCTGGTGTCACCGATAGCATTGCCGCTGTGGGGGTGTTAAGGTTTAGGCCGGAGGTATCTGGTTGCCGCAGGAGACTACCCCCCCCCCCCTCACATGTGAATACAATGCCAGAGCATCAGTATAGACTGACACTGCTGGGGGGGACTAATTCAGGGACATTCAGAGCTGGATAATACAACTCCTCTACATACGCTTAATTTGGACTAAGCTGCAATACCAGAGACCACCTGAGGACACACGTGGCTCTGTTTTCCAATCCTGCACAACCCCTTTAAATTTCTAAGCCGAAAACCCCTTAATAACCTAAAAACTTTTCTCAAAATTAAACAAAGTTTAACATTTACCCTGCGCTGATACATTGTAACAATCAATTCTCTGGTGGATGTCCAGAGAATACTGTATGGATTCTATACTATTGCTATGTGACCAGGACCAGGGTTCAATGACAGCAAGCAGAGATCTAGAAACCCGTGCACAGCTAATGGGAAATTTCCACCTCTTTGATTATACACTAATTGTTGACACTCATATTTACATGACTCCATCACTTTCAGCTGAATTATATGCATCTCCCGGTGCCGGGGAATCTTCCTGGTGCGGTATAATGAGCGGGTGCCCGCGGTGTAGACGTCACAGCGTTGCCACATCCGCCCGCGTGTACGTTCTTCTGGTCGGTAATCTTACATTTCTCCTGCCACCTGCTCATTACATACATTCCCCACACGTTGCGGCATCTGTACCATAAGGGCGCAGGCGGGTGCCAATTATGGAGCGGAAAATTTCTGACTCTGGGGTTGTATGATACATGCTAAGGTGCCTTGTGTATTGTCCCCAATGAGCATAGAAACTTCTCTCTTCTGAGTCTAGATAGAAGTGTTACATTTCCCTGGAGTGCCTCCGCAGGACAGATGGGGAATTACACCTAGTCCATTAAAGTGAATCAATCGCCACTAAACTCTTAGCTCTCTGAGGTAGAGTATGAAATGTACTTTCTAGAATTCACTTTTTAATGTGATTTCTACCTGTGTTAAAAAAAAATAATCTTCTCCAAAGTCGGGCAAAAATGACTCTTCTCACCTCATTTTCAAATAAGTCATGTTTAGTAGTTGCAGGGGGAGTGACCCTTCAGAAACAACTATCTTCTCTGTTATAGCACCTAGAAACATGCTGCTGGTGTCATATTTAAGATAAGAATCTCCTCTCTTCACTTTGTGAGCTACAGACCTGAACATACAGGGAGTTAAAAAAAAAATAGGCATGAATTGGATCTGTATCTGTAACTCATAATTCCAATTATGTCTTTAGAAACCAGAATGTGTGGTTCTGTCGACAATAGAACGATAAACCTGAATTCAGATATGATCTGAAAGATGAGATTCTTGTCTTTAATATGACACCAGTAGCTTGCTTATGGGTGCTACAGAAGTGAAGATATAGGTGTCTGAATTGGCCCTCCCCCTTCAGCCTCTAAACTTGACTCATGTCATGTGAAAATTACTGTCCCTTTCAGCAGCACAGGTGTGCGGCCAGGATTGGGGGGTGTTACCAGGCCCCCTCGTCCTGCGGCACGTTGTCGGCTGGCTGCAGCACAGGTGACAGAGACGATGCTGGATATAAATATGGAGCTGAGCTCTGAAGCGCCCGCCGCTGCGTCGCCCTCCGAGGAATGCATATGAAAGACGGTAGCGGCCATCTGGCGGCAGATCGCTATCTACATCCTGAGCCCCGCGGCCGCCTGAGATGAACGTTACACTACAACAACAAGCGTGTTTACACAAGCGTCCTAATCTATAGCGCTGCCCTGCCGCGCCCCGGGATCAGCGCCCCCCGCTTGTTTTCACTCCAGGCATGAAGGCGACCCGTCTGTGCAGATGTAACGCAGGACGTGACGGAGACATGCTAAGCTCCAACGCTGTCATATCATAGTCCTCACCGGGGGGCGCTGACGCACACAGGGACCGGGGTCAGATTCACTTTATATATAACCTGCAGAGCTGTATGCCACGTCTGTTACATGCAGCTCTGGATGTGACTAGAGGAGAAACGTGTAATTCGGTTAGATCAGCACCCAGTGCACGAGGATTGGAATAATGTATCACAAGCGACCCGGGACTCGTGATGATGATCCGGAGCGTGCGGTCGTCCTTAATAGAGGAGAATCCGTGATCTAATTTAAGATAATTTAGAATAAATGCTGATTTATTGTAATCTGTCAGCATAAAAACCATGTAATACTAAAATATCTCTCATAGAGATGTGTAATCATACATGTATGTTAGTAGCAGCAGGGCTGTGAAATATGGATTTATCGTCCACGACTAGGGGCGTGTCCTCACACTGCTGTGCTCTGTGCTCTCTGCAGCCAGGGTTGTGTATTGTCCCTAGAGATCTGTGTAATCAGACCTTTGTGTATGTTGTTAGTAGCAGCAGGACTGTGATATATGGATTTATATTGTATAATTACAGCTTCTCGGCTGTCCTCACACTGTTGTGCTCTGTGCTCTGCTCTGCAGCCTGTCCTCCTCCTTCTCTAATTGACTGTTGCAGTAACCAAACACCTGCTACATCTTTTACTTTGAGCAAAGAAGTGGTGCTGAGTAGCAGATCACTGCACAGAGCACAGCAGTGTGAGAGCATTCTGAAATATAAATCCATACATCGGGATTATAAACGCAGCTCTGGATGTGACTAGAGGATGTGACTCTTCTCCTTTTTCTCCAGCATGGACAAGGACAGCCAAGACGTCTACCAGGAGCTGAACGAGCTGAAGAGCAAGTTCCAGTCCATGAGGAAGCAGATCAACAACATGGCCGGCATCGAGCTGAGCCCCGAGCAGCAGCAGCAGCACCTGCAGAGCCTGAGGGTGCAGGTCCAGACCAAGAACGAGCTGCTGCAGAAGTACAAGAGCCTCTGCATGTTCGAGATCCCGAAAGATTAGGAGAGGGGAGAGAGGACTGCAGACTATGGGGCCACACCCATCTGACTACCAGAGACATTAGAGTCATGTGGGCTGGGCCTGACTACCAGAAAGAGACACTAGAGTCATGTGGGCTGGGCCTGAGCAGGGACGGATTGTCACCCGGTCCCAGCACCCGGCAGTTATTATTATTGGAAATACACCCGGGTGACGATGGATCTGTGACTCTGTGTCATAATCGGGTGTCGCCGGGCGTGGAGCGACTATGGCAGTGCCCACTGCCAGGGGTTGTTTATGTAGTGTCTTAAAGGGACACATCGCTGTAATAGATGCCTGTGCGAGTTGTGCTGCAATAAAGTCTACTCTGAATGTGAATGGGACCTGATTGGCTGTGAGGGACAATGTGGGTGTGTCCATGACTCATCAATGATCACTGGCCTGTAATGGGTAACACAAAGCGTATCCCCCCCATTTATAACACAGCTGTCCCTATCAGTGACCACCTCTCCAACACCCAGCACTGACTGCAGCTGTCACTGGTCAATCCTGCTGACAGGTCCCCCCAGCGATCTATGGAGAACCCTGGAAGGAAGGTCTCATCTCCATACAGCGCCACCACAGGTGACATGAGGTATTACCCACTTATATTCCCTAAAGACACCCCAGGTGGCACAGCTGCTGCCCCTGCTGTAACCGTTCTTGGAGCTTGTCCCAGACCTTAAGACGTCAAGGATTATATTAACGAAGTCGTAATGGAGCATAATTTACATAACGTGCTAAAGACCTCGGAAGATGGTGCGGAGCCTCTGTTACCTGTCATCACACGTCGGTGCCACCCTAAGGACTCTGTTAGTCGCTGGGTATGGTGGGGTCTAACACCTAGAAGAAGGGGGGGCAAGGGTAGACCTGGGGTGTCAGCCACAGTTTCACCCCTTATATGGCGCAGGTTTAACATCCTGCAGGCAGACATCTATCGCCCTCTTCTGCTCCATATTTTGGCTCATTTTTAGTAGATGGCCTCTAGAGGGCGCCACATGACCTATGAAACTTCAGCGCCAAGTCCATGCAATTCTGTCTCTAATAGGGGGTGTGGCACCCAGCTTTACCAGGCAACTGCACGGCAATTCTCCCTCCCCAAAATATTTGATCTATTTAGGAGTCAGCGTAGATAATTCTCCTGTCTGGACGCGTTTTGTGGTTCACCTTCTGGTGACGCGACTATATAAAAGAGGGAGTGTGGAGCCGGCTGTGGCTATAGGAGATTAGGGGTAATAACAGGGATATGCCCCCACCCATGCAGGAGCGGGCGTATCCCAGCACATCGTGGGTGGTTTATGTGCGTGTGTGCCAAGTCAGACTGCAGATTTAGCTAAAGCCATGATGGGAGTTGTAGTTATGCAGCAGCCTGGGGGGCATGGGTCACAACTCGGGGTCCTATTATGGAGTTGCCTTATTGTCCTGTAGGGGGCGGTCTGTACTGCTGTGTAGAACCCCTCAATATGGTGCAACCAGAGCATCATTTCTTCTGCTGCTGTTTGCTTTCTATTGTTCTCTGTTATCAGCCATTTCAGGCTGCAGAGAGGCCGATCATGGGGTTTAATAGGATGAATGATGGGAGGTCCAGATCTAGGGTGCGGAGACATTCCATATATCAAACGCGAGACTTGTATCTGCCCCATCAATTACATCTTATATAGTGGTACTGGCCCTTTAAATGCTCTATAGATTTTGGGGTGTAAGGGGTAAGCTCAGGCATCTTGTACATGCTTATGGGTGCTGGAGAAAAAGTTCTCATCTATACCTTATAGGGATTGTTTAGGATCTGCACATTTAATGAAAACAGCGCCACCCCACTTTATTGGTTGTGTGTGGTATTGCAACTGTGCTCCTTTGACGTGAATAGGGTCGTGCTTAAGAGTTTATTATGAACTGATCAGACCCTGGGTGCACTTGATTTGGGACTACAACTTCCACCATCGTCTTTATTACTCATGTGCTTCCTCCTATGGCCAGCAGGTGGCGCTGTGTCATAGCTGAAGTGTTGAGCACACTATTGCAGCCTTAGGATGCAGCTGCTTCATCGCCTCTTGGCACTGATCACGTATATTCTGAGACGTATGCGACTGTGCAGTGAACACCTACCCCCCAGGATACCTATAAATAATGCTGAGAGTTATAGTTCTCTCCCCCCGATGACAACACACAGAGACAAAAATATAAAGCTTCAATTTTGTTTATTACGTAAAAAAATACAGACACTTGAAAAACAGATCAAAACAATGAAATATTTGACCAGTATAAAGTTGGATTTGTTCAGGTCCATGTACAATACTCCAGGGCGGCGCCGCAGCACCATGTAAACAGTCACTCTCGCTGTACAGTCTGCTGTATCCCTTTAAGGCACCCCCTGTCCCCCCCTGCGAGACATTCACTATACAAGACAAGTCCAGAGTATGGAGGGGGGGCGGGTGGACGGAGTACTACAACTCCCACACTGCTCGATCCGCCAAGTCCAATGTACACCTCTCACTGCCGCTGTCCAGAATCGGCCACCACTTTCTACGCTGGCCCGGCCAGAAGGCATGGGGGGCAAAACGGTTTCCCCTCTACGGACATGCCTCCGCGGCTCGGAGCATCTCGTTGTTTCTCCAGATCTTTTGTTTCTCTATGTATATATTTATAAAGCCGGAGTGACCCGCGGAGGGGGAGGTCCTAGCTGATGACACAGCGTTCCTTGTCCTTACTCTGGCCACCACCGATAGCCTTCTCCCGGATATACATTAAGTCACTATGGATGCTCGGTCTACGGGCAAATGGAGCTACGATGCCATAGGCGTCTCCGTCTTCCTTCACCTTCTTGCCCTTGATGGACTTCTTGTGCAGGATCTCACAGTACTGGACGGACACCTTGCGGTGGAGGTCGGGGCTCATCTCGCTGGGCAGCTTGGCCATGGTGAAGAGCGCCTGGAACATCTCATCCAGCTGAGAGTTCTTCTTGGCAGAGACCTCAAAGTAAGAGCAATTATTGTCCTCTCCAACCAGCTGTTGGATCTCATGGGCTTGGACCTCACGGTAGAAGTCGCGGTCGCCCTTGTTGCCGCAGATCACCAGTGGCACGTCAATGTTCTCTTTGGTCTTGTTCTTCAGACATGACTTGGTCTCAATGATCTGCTGCTTCAAGCGTTGGACCTCCTCAAAGGAGTCTCGGTTGTCAAGGCTGAAGACCAGGATGAAGACATCACCTGGAAGGGAGAAGGAGAGGGATAGGTTAGTGGCTGATATTGAGGGTTATCCTTCTGTAACATAACAATCGACAGTTCCTGGAGAAGCTTTGCGCGTCAACGGTTAAAGGACGCATGACTACTCGTACTAACGAGACACTCAGCAGCACAACATCTCCAGATCCTACATCTTCTGAGGACATCATATATCACTACTCTGCAACAGTAACTTAGGACTACAACATCAGAACGAGAAGTCACCTGTAGATCCCTCACGTAATGCAATAATATGGACCATTTATAAGACCTGTAGAACCTCAACATCTATTGAGCCATCGTGCAACCTAATACTAGAGGTTGTAGCCCCCTCTAACTTTTTAGATTTAGAAAGTTATGCACTTGAGTGTACTTTTAGTGCATTTGAAGACAATCATGCAAACTAATAATGGGAGTTGTAGTCACTGGTCAGAAACACAAGAACTATAGGAGTTGTAACATCTCAACACTAGTTCTACCAAAGACACCTACAAACTTACTGAATTGGGAGTAGTAGTCATCAAGTAATGCAACATTAGGGACTTGTAGCATCTCAAAAACATCAGATCTACCTTGCATCCTACTAAAAGGAAAAGTAGTCTCCGAAAACTTCAAAATCTGTCAAGGAACACATCATGGACCACTGATGGGACCTGTATCTCAAGAACTTCAGTATTTATCAATAACTTGCATAACTATCAAGTAACACAACATTAGAGACCATTTATGGGACTTGTAGGATCTCAACAACTTCAATATCTACCAACAACTTGGAGATCCTGCACGGAACACAACATTCTGGAGCAGTTCTGGGACTTGTACCTCCTAGCTCAGGTTGGCAGTAGTGTCCAGGTGGTGGGTACCTACCGGTCAGGATGGAGAGCCTCCTCATGGCGGGGAAGGGATGGTTCCCGGAGGTGTCCAGGATGTCCAGCTGGTAGACCTCCCCTCTGATGCTGTAGAACTTGCGGTGGAAGTCCTCTATGGTCGGGGTGTACTGCTCCTCGAAGCGGCCGCTCAGGAAGCGGGACACGATGGAGGTCTTGCCCACCTTGGAGGAGCCCAGGATGACCATGCGGTAGCAGTTCTTGGCCGGGATGTTCAGCTCACTCTCCCCGGGACACATCTTCTTGATCATCGCCGTCAGTTTCTGTCTGACAGTGCACGGAGCGGCGGCGCTGAGCAGCATAAGGAACTAAGAGCAACTGAGCGGAGCCGCAGAGTGTGACTGGCACCCAGCCGCCGCCAGCGCTTATATACACCGTCAGGACACGCCCAGCCCGCCGCCGCCCCGCCCCCTGCAGAACACACAGGAGCCGCACTATACAGCACACATAGGGATAGCAGAGGTATATAGTATCATAGTGTATACAGAGGTATATAGTGCCATAGTGTATGCAGAGGTATATAGTGCCATAGTGTATGCAGAGGTATATAGCGCCATAGTGTATGCAGAGGTATATAGTGCCATAGTGTATGCAGAGGTATATGTACATAGTGTAGCAGTCAAGGTATATAGATGGCCATAGTGTATAGAGGTAAGAGTGCCATAGTGTAATGCAGAGGTAATAGTCATCATATTGTTGCAGAGTTCTATATAGTGCCATAGTGTATGCAGAGGTATATAGCATCATAGTGGTATGCAGAGGTATATAGCATCATAGTGTATGCGAGGTATATAGTGCCATAGTGTATGAGAGGTATATAGCATCATAGTGTATGCAGAGGTATATAGTGCCATAGTGTATTGCAGAGGTATATAGTGCCATAGTGTATGCAGAGGTTTACTATAGCATCATAGTGTATAGAGGTATATAGTGCCATAGTGTATACAGAGGTATATAGTATCATAGGTATACAGAGGTTATAGTATCATATGTATACAGAGGTATATAGTGCCATAGTGTATACAGAGGTATATAGTGCCAGTATGATACTGACAAGGTTATCGCATCATATCATTTTATGTCAGAGGTATACTGTAGCATCATACCAGTGTAACAAGAGGTTATAGTGCCTAGGTTATGCAGAGGTATATAGCATCATAGTGTATGCAGAGGTATATAGCATCATAGGTAATGCCTGGATCGCAGAGGTATATAGTGCCATAGTGAATGAAGTATATAGTGCCTAGTGTATCAGAGTTATAGTCATCATCGTGTATAGATATATAGTGCCATAGTGTATACAGAGGTATATAGTATCATAGTGTATACAGAGGTCGATAGTATATCATGTGTATACATAGTATATATGGCCATATGTATACGAGTTATATTGCCATAGTGGTATTCAGAGGTATATAGCATCATAGTGTATGTAGAGGTATATAGCATCAAGTGTATAGGGTCATATATGTGCCATCGTGTATCAGAGGTATATAGCATCGATATGTAACAGAGGTATATAGACTCATATTGTATGCAGAGTATATAGTGGCCATATGTATACAGAGTTATATAGTGCCAATAAGTGGTATGCCAAGAGTTATACATCATAGTGTAATGCAGAGGTAGTCATATTTACAGGTTAGCACATAGTGTATGACAATAGTATAGGGGTAAGATGTATAGTGCCATAGTGTATACAGCTAAGCCAAGGTATGCGAGTAATAGCTCATAGGTGTATAGCAAGGTCTAATAGTCTAGATGATCATAGTGCCTATTATACAGGTATATATGTATCCATCGATGTATACAGAGGTATATAGTACATAGTGTATACAGAGGTTAATAGTGCCATAGTGTATACACGAGGGTATATAGTGCCATAGTGTATGCAGAGGTAATATAGTTAATCAATATAGTGCATAGGGTAGCATAGGGTATATTAGTGCCATAGTGTATACAGAGTTGTATATAGGAGGTGAGCCATGTGTTGACAGAGGTATAATAGCTATCATAGTGTATCACAGAGGTATATAGTCTCAAAGT
This sequence comes from Engystomops pustulosus, assembly GCA_019512145.1. NCBI lineage: Eukaryota > Metazoa > Chordata > Amphibia > Anura > Leptodactylidae > Engystomops > Engystomops pustulosus. Next base: position 108,597 of record WNYA01000477.1, on the reverse strand, counting down.
GTATCACGAGGTATAGTCCATTGACAGATTAAGCCATAGTGTATGCAGAGGTAATATCAGCATTAGTGTATGCAGAGTATATATGCATCATAGTGTATAGCAGAGGTACTATATGCTCATAAGTGTATGCAGAGGTATACTAGCACATAGTTGATCAGAGTAGTATAGTGCCATAGTGTATAGCAGAGGTATATAGCAACATATTGTATAGAGGTATCCTAGATCATCTCATAATGCATATACTTTAGAGGTATATGCATAGTATGTATCAATATGCCAGTGTATACAGAGGTATATAGTCCATCAGTCGTAACGATATAGCAGTATTTTATAGGGTATATAGTGCCAAGTGTATACAGAGTATATAGTATCCATAGTGTATTCAGAAGGTATATAGCAATTCATCAAGTGTATCAGTATCTAGATCATAGTTTAAACGGTGATATGTTCATTAGAGTATATATGCAGAGGTTGTATCAGCATATATAGCAATCAGGTAGAGGGTATATAGCATCATAGTGATGTGTATTAGCCATAGTGTATCAGTGTTAAATATCATAAGTGTATGCAGATGGTAATAGTATCATAGTGTATGCAAGTTATATTCATAGTTGAGCACATAAATCAAGTTCAGTATAGTCCATATGTATACAGAGGTATATAGTGCCATAGTGTATGCGAGGGTTAATATGTGCCATAGTGCATGAGGTATAGTAATAGGAATCAGTAGTATTAGTGCCAAGTGGTATGTACAGTAGTGTATACCAGTAGTGTATTGTCATAGTTATGCAGAGTACATCAGTGTATGCAGAGGTATATAGTGCCCCTATGGTGTATACAGGTATATAGTGCCATAGTTATACGAGGTATATAGTGTCCATATGTATGCTCAGAGGTTAGTAGGCATCATAGGTATGCAGAGTAATTGCATCAATGTGTAATGCAGAGGTAAGTATCAGTGAATGCAGAGGTGTATGCATAGGTATGCTCTCAGAGTGTTGCGAGGTTTAGTCCATCGTGTATGCACATGTATATAGAGCTATAGGACAATACACACTGGTATATAGATGAGCTATAGGGCATTACGACCACTGGTATATAGAGGAGCTATAGGGCATTACACACTGGTATATAGAGGAGCTATAGGACATAACACACTGGTATATAGAGGAGCTATAGGGCATTACACACTGGTATATAGAGGAGCTATAGGGCATTACACACTGGTATATAGAGGAGCTATAGGGCATTACACACTGGTATATAGAGGAGCTATAGGCTTACACACTGTATATAGGATCTATAGGGCTTACCACTGGTATTAGAGTAGCTTGGGCATTACACACTGGTATATAGAGGATCTATGGGAGATGACACACTGGAATATAGTGTATCCATAAGATATTACATACTGGAATATAGTGTATCCATAGGATATTACACACTGGAATATAGTGTATCCATAGGACATTACACACAGGTATATTAAGGATCTATAGGAGATTGCACACTGGTATATAGAGGAGCTATAGGGCATTACACACAGGTATATTAAGGATCTATAGGAGATTGCACACTGGTATAAAGTGTATATATAGTATGGATTATACTCTGCTATATTGTGCTCTTCTCTATAGTGGATACAAAGTATACAATATCTTTAAATGCATTACCCATAATATACAATGTATCTCCAGCAGAATATTTCACCCAGAAGAGGAGACGGATCCCAGTGATGCAGGTAACAATGTATCCACCCAGTAATACAGCTATATACCTGTATGAACCGTCAGTCAGGCTCTGTTAGATCTGAGGTCTACCTCTCTGTGTACAGTTCAGGAGCCCTTGCAGGATATGACATGATCACACTGCTCTCCTATGATGTAACCTATAGAGGCCGACCCTGCGATATACTAATGTATACAACTGCCTCTCTATATGTACTATAGGACCCTGGCAGATTACATGTATACCACTGCCCTCTCTATATGTTATCTATAGGCCCTGCGGATAGGCATTTAACACTGCTCGTCTATATTACTATAGGACCGCCCTGCAGGGATATACTGTATACAAACTTGCTGTCTCTCCTATATGTATCTATAGAGCCCCTGCAGATATACTGTCATACCACTGCTCTCTATATGTACCTATAGGAGCCCTGCAGATATACATGTAATACACACGCCCTCTATATGTATCTATAGTTAGCCCTTCAGATATACTTATACACACCTGCCTCTCTATATGTATCTATGATGAGCCTGGCGGATAGTGCATTAACACACTTCCTCTCTATATGTACCTATACGGAGCCCTGCAGATAGTACATGTATACGACACTGCCTCTCTAATGGTCATCTATTGAGACCCTGCAGGATATACATGTATACACACTGCCTCTCTATATGTACCTATGGAGCCCTGCAGATATACAGTATACAAATCACATGCCTCTGCTATGTAGTCTATAAGGAGCCCTGCAGGATATCATTATACACATACCTCTCTATTATTTACCTATAGATCCCTGCCGGTACCCACGTATCCTCATAGCCTCTCTATTGTACGCTATAGGAAGCCATGCTGTGATACAACACGTATACACAAAGCCTCTCTATATGTTCCTATAGGAGCCATTCTGATATACATGTATCACACCAGCCTCTCTATGTGTACCTATAGGAAGCCATGTCAGGATTTACATGTATACACACTGCTCTCTATATGGATCTATAGGAGCCCTCAGGATAATCATGTATACACACGCTCCCTCATAGGTACCTATAGGGGCCATGCCGGATATACTGTATACACACCACGCCTCTATATGTACCTATAGGGCCTATCAGGTTATACATGTATACACCAACCTCGCTGTATTTTATCTATAGGAGCCCATGCAGGATATACATGTATACACACAAGCCTCTCTATATGTACCTATAAGGGCACACAGATATCACATTATACACAAAGCCTTGCCTATTCTATGGGGCCCTGCTGGATAGTCCATGTATACACACAACCGCCATCTATATGTACCTATATGAGCCTGTAGATATACATATATACCACACCGCCTCTCTATTACCTATAGTAGCTTCTGTAGGTCGATCATAGTAAGATCAGAGCTGTAACTGTAAGAGATATTAGAGATTCTTAGAACCTTTGTGTATTCATTCCTGTAGATAGAGGTGTCCATATACTCTATGGATAATCCTGTACTGGAGGTCACGGGTTCACACGCAGGGTCATTAACCTGAGTGACTAGTACACAGCTTTAGATATGAAAGTAATGCCACCTCCCGGGTTAGGTAGATTGTCAGCTCTGTGGGCTAGTTTAATCTCATCATGTATCAGTGCACAACATCTATGTGGGCTGGCTGTGGAGCTTGCACTTCCATCTCCTATAGAGTGTGTTCCTGCCATGTGTTGTACTGTGATCTTGTTATATTTAATATCAGGTCCATAACTCCTCTCCAGGGATCTGCTTGTAACTGTCCTATGGACGTGGCATAGAGCCCTCTGCCGATCCTGGTACTGTAACATGGAGACGTATTATGTGCTCCAGGTAGCTGTACACTCATAATGTGGTCCTGTGCCTTAATGCTACACCAGCCCTGGCATAGCTCTGCATTAACCGGCCTGGGCTGTGAGAGGGCGCCCACGCTCTGACTCCTGAATTCACATACTACAAGTTGTTTGTCTCCGTGATTCCAGTTGACCGTGGATTGTCGTGACTCATGGTGCCGCATTGTGATCATCCCATGGAAGTGGCCTCAGGAGATAAGGAAAGGGATGAAAATACGGACTTAATAACACATAATGTGGAAATGGCTGATATTTCCCTCCACGTGAGGGCGGTCCAGGGCACGGGGACAGAAAAGACTTAAATTACTGTAAATAATTCATTTTTATGCTTCAGCCGCATGAAACTAATCTGGACTGTAGATCCAAATAATACCACCATACACTACCAATATAATACTGCAATACACTGCCTAATAATCTGCCATATCTCTCCCCGATCATACACCAAACACTCCTATCTAATACTTGCTAACCTGCCTATAAATACTACTGCCATAAACACTGCCTATATAATACTGCCAATACGTACCCCTGAATAATACCACCAATGCCCTACCTATATACACTGCTCATACATTATCTATAAATACTGCCATCTACGGTGGATAATAAATACTCCATATAACTCCCCGATAATACCACCAGCACTACTCTATATAATACTGCCAACTTGTCTATATATATTACTGCCATATACTACTCCCCGAATAATACCACCATACCTACCTAATAATACTGCAACACTTGTCTATATAATCTGCCAATACTCCCCGAATATACCAAACATACCTGCCTCATATAATACTGCCATACATTATCTTAAACGCCGATATACCCCCGAATAACTCCACCATACACTGTGCCTATATCATACTGCATATAATCCCCGAATATACCAGCATGCACTGCCTATATAAACTGCCATACTCATCGTTATATATACTGGAGCATACTCCCCCCCGAATAATACCACACCATGAGCACTACTTATAATACTGCCATAATATTACTATAAATACTGCACATACTACCCCAAATAATACCACCTCTACACTACCTATATAAGTAACTAACGCCATCACATGTCTATATAATACTTGCAATATACTCCCCAATAATACACCATAACCCTAGCCTTATATTACCATACATGCCATACTAATCTGCCTATACTACTCCTCCATAATAACTCCCAAACCACCATACACTACCTATATAATACTGCCATCCATTGCCTTATAATACTGCTATACTCCGCCGAAATAATACCACCATACCACTCCTAGTATAATACTACTGCCATACCTTATCTATATAATACTGCCAAATACTTCCCCGATAAATACCAACCATACACTGCTATATAATACTTCCATATACTCTCCAAATACACCACCATACACCTGTATAATACTGCCATAACATTATCCTATAATACTGCCAATACTCCCGAATAATACCACCATCACTGCCTATTGAGCACTGCCATATACTACCCCATAATACCACACTCACTACCTATATAATACTGCCCTACATTGCCTTATATATACGAGCCTAGACTCCCCGATAATACCCACCATAACACTAACCTATATAATACACGCATACATTTTCCTTATAATACCTGCCATATACTCCCCGAATAATACCCACATAAACACTGCCTATATAATACTTGCCAGAACCTTTATCTTAGATAACTGCCAATACTCCCCCGCAATAATACCACCATACACTCGCTATAATAATGACTGCCATAACATTATCTATAATAACTGCCATATACCCCCGAAAACTACCCCATACACTGCCTATATAAATCTGCCTACATATCTATTAATACTGCAATCCCCCATATACCCACCATACCTACCTTTAATACTCGGCCATACAGTTCCTATACTAATACGTGCCACTATACTTCCCCAAATAATGACACCATTACACTACCTATATAATACTCTGCCATAATTGCCTATATATATACTGCCATATACTCCCGCCCGAATGAACGCACCATACACACCATTATAATTCTGCTCATACATTGTCTATATATACTGCCACTACACTTATCTATCTAAACATACTGCCAAATCCTCCCCAATAATACCACCTACACTACCTATATAACTACTTGCCATACAGTTGTCTATAAAGTACTGGCCATATACTCCCCCACATATTCCACCATAACACTCCTATATAATACTGCCATACATTGCCTAATAATAAACTAGCCATATACTCCCCAAATATACCACCAACACTACCTAATAATACTATACGCATACATTATCTAATATAATCTGCAAATCTCCCAAAATAAACCACAATACACACTATATAATACTGCCATACATTATGTCCTATATAAACACCTGCCATATACTCCCCGATAAACCACATACACTGCCTATATAATACTACTCCATACTTGTCTATATAAGTACTGCCCAATATACATTATCTATATAATACTGCCAGAATACTCCCCAAATACCCCCATAACGACTACCTATATATACGCTTACAATTGTCTAATATACTCCATATACTCCCCCCTGACTAATACACCAAACGTGCTTTATAATAATGCCCTAGCTGTGTCCAAATAATAGCGCCATACACCACCTATATACAGTCCATATAACTCATCAATCATCATCGAACTATATAAATGGCGCCTAAAAGGCTCATATATAAACCCAGTACATTACTTTATAAACCTACTTACAATCCACCATACATACTTAAACATTCTAACTACTTGGTACACAAAAATGCAACCACCCATTGCCATATATACGTGATCAACTGTCCCAGATAGTACCACCATAACATGTACTTATATTTGTGCCCATCGACTGTCAAATAATACCACTAACTTTCTCCCGACAATAAACACTATATTTCCGATACTACTACATGGAGGCCCAAAATAAAAACCCATAGTAGTTCTAAATGAATCCTTCCATAAATGATGCCCACAACAATATGCCCTTAGTTCCCTTCCCAAACTTAATTTCGCAGGTAATAAATACTGCCATACATTGTCTATATGCTATCAACTATATACTGCCATGAGTGCATAATACCGCCACACACTACTGAATACAAAGGCCATACAATACCTAACCTGCAAGCTACTCCAATGATGCCCCCCACCTACAGAGACACACCTACAATTTGCAGTATTCATATAATACCGCAATATGGTATCAAATAAATAATCAATTTCGAATCTGAGAGGTCATAAGAAGTGAGGGTGTTAATAGTGAAATAATATACATCATCCTGACATTTACCACTGAGCCGTAACGGGATGTGACCCATACACAACCCTGTGCTGCGGTTCATTTGAGTTTTACACATTGTATACGTCCATGCACACAAGTCACGTGACTCTGAGCGATACACAACACTGCACATACAAAGTTACCGTATAACTAGAATGAAAGGTCCGATTGAGTGCATGTATGTACACAGTGACTGCACCACCAGCAGAATAGTATGGGCAGCTCTGGAGTATAATACAGGATGTCACTCAGTCATTACAGGATAAGTAAGTATGTATTACACAGTGACCTGCAACCACACGCAGAATATTTGAGTTGCAGGCTCTGCATATATAGGATGTAACTCAGGATCAGTAACAGGGATAAGTAAGCATTGTTGTACACAGTGACTGCCCCAAGCAGCCAAATAGTGAGTGCAGCTCTGGTATAATACAGGATGTAACTCGAAATCAGTAGCAGATAAGTAGTGTCATGTTGTACACAGTGACTGCACCCGCAGCAAATAGTAGTGCAGCTCTGGAGTCTAATCAGAATGTACTCAGGATCATACAGGATATAATGTCATGTATTTACACGTGACGCGCCAGCCAGCAGCACCGAATATAGAGTGCACTCTGGGTATAAATACAGGTAATAACTCAGCTCAGTACAGATAGAGTTAATTCATGCATGTACACCAGTGACGCACCAGCAGCAACTAAGTGAGTGCGTTCCTGGGTATAATACAGGATGTAACTCAAGGATCAGTACAGGATAAAAGTATGTCTGTATGTACACGTGACTGCACCACAGCGAGATAGTGTGAGTGCACTCTGTAGTATAAATCAGGATGTAACTCGGGCATCAGTACAGATAAGTATCTCACTGTATGGTACAGTGACTGCCCAGCACAGATATATGAGTACAGATCTGGGAGTATAATACAGATTGTTAACTCAGGATCAGTACAGGATAAGTAATGTCATGTATTTACACAGTGACTGCACCAGCACAGGATATTGGTGCAGCTCTGGTATCAACAGATGTAACTCAGGATCATCAGGATAAGTAATGTCATGTATGTACACGTGACTGCACCAGCAGCACATAATAGTGAGGTGCAGCTCTGGGTTCAATACAGGATGTAACTCAGGATCAAGTAACAGGAAATATGTCCATGTAATGTACACAGTGACTGCAACCCAGCTCAGAATAGTGAGTGGCAGCTCTGGGGTATAATACAGAGATGTACTCAGGGATCAGTACAGGATAAGTATGTCATGTATGTACCCAGTGACAGCAACCAGCACAGAATATGTGAGTGCGCTCTGGATATAATACGGATGTAACTCGATCATACAGTGATAAGTAATGTCATGTATGTACCCCGTGATCTGCAACCAGCCAGCAGATAGTGGAGTGCAGCTCTGGGTAATAATACACGGATTCACTCAGGGATCAGTACCAGGATAGTAATGGCATGATAGTACATGACTTCACCATCATATCAATTGAGGCGTCACCTGGAGCTCGTTACAGTCGTTACGCTCATGTCTGTTGCTGTGGGAGCTGTGTGCGTCTCTTGCTTCTGAGCTCCATGGAAATCCACCTCCACCTGGGCCTGCTCTCCTCCCTTCCCAGGGAGGGGTGGCGTTTCCAGGCATAGCCAGAGCGGCAAGGCCCCAGCTCCTCTTCCCGTGCCAGGCCGCGGGGGGCAGGGTACGGACCAAATGAACCGCCGGCACTAATGGAGGACTCAGGGTGAGACCGTTCCACCAGAGTCGAGTAACTAGACTGCTCCTGTCCCCCTGGTGTCCATTCAACAGAGCAACCCCAAACCGACGTCATGATGGTGCGGGTGAGAGCGGTCCTTCCGGGCGAGCATGAGACGGAGTGCTACACAGAGTACGGCTGACCATGCGTGGGGAGGCTGGGCGGTGCAGGGGCCCGGAGTCTTTTGTCCACCTTGGCGCTCCCGGTCGCAGAGCCACCTCTGTTGATACGAAGAGGCGACTATACCAGTCAGAGTCTCCGGGAGGAGCTGCGTTGTTCCCCGCGCCAGGGCGAACACACGGCGCATCAAAGAAGCGCCAAATGAAATTATGAGAATTAACACCCCTGAAGGCTAGATTGCTACTTGCAATAAAGAAAAACTTTCATATTAGATATAGAGCGGTCCGTTTCAAAGAAAAACACTTGTTAATGACGATAGATTTGCTCAAATGGCTGATACCAGAGAGCAAGCTGAGGGGTTTGCAGCCTTGAGCCAGTGAGAGAGGGGATATATGATATACGAGCAGCAGTTCCCATCCGGCGGCCTGCAGGAAGATCATCAGGCTCGTGCAGTGGCGCCCCTTCAGGACAGCCCAGCAAGTAACACCTCGCTCGTGGGAGGACAATGCAACGTCAGCCAGGGAAGGGGCGCCTCATGGCAGAGTCCGGCTGCTCGAGTCCCCAGTGCGCATGGAGAACTTTTCCTTTGGTGATGACTCCCAGAGAAGCCGTGTGGGGAGCGCGCGACGGAAGAGTATAAGACTCAGGCCAAGCACAAAGAAGAGGTGATATTCTCTTTACCCCCCCTCCCTGTCACACCCCCCCGGGCGAAGCGCATGGTCAGCTCACTGTGCCAGCCCTGCTACCACCCAACCCCCCCGAGTTCTGCTGTGAGACCCGGTCAAAGGTGCAGGTAGATATTACAGGTGTGACTCTGGTGTGGCGATGCTTTCCGTCCTGTTTTGTGGTAACCTGGGGAGCAGGGGAGCATCGGCCGCAAGGCCGGACATTCAGGCGGCTCGGATGTGGCGATAACATCAAACATCCAGTGTCTGTGGTGCTCCCCCGTGGGAGGGGGGGTAGCCCGCACGTTGTGCAGCTTCCGGTGCCTCGGCGCCTCTTCTCTGCTGTCGCTTCTGATCACTCATTTGAGAGGCGGGGGCAGTGTGGAGGGTCGCTGATGCTGAGGGCTTCCGAACCTCCAAACAAAATATTATTTTTGTGTCGGTGTTGGGAGATATGCAATTCTGTGGAGACTGGAGATCAGCGGCGCCTCACACCGGCTAAAGAGCATCGGCGATGTTACCAATCAACAAAATATAAAATAACTCTGCTACCGACCGATGGAGTGCGGAGGGCACAAGTGTGACAAGAGTTGTGGTCCCCTTTGGGCGATGCTCTGCGTGGGACCCCCTCGCCCTTGTGCCCGAGATGCGGAGGTGGTCTAGTCCCCTGATGTTGGTGGCTGGTCCAGCCGTGTAATGGTGTCAGTAATGTTTTGTGTGGATAATGTGATGTGTGAGTGGTGAGAACCGTTACCAGTTTGGGTCAGTGAGTGATGGATGACTGGTGTGTGTGGGTGCCGCGGCTGAGTGGATGTTATAATGAGGAGGTGCGGGTTGGTCCGGTTGCTCCCCAGTGGCGGCCCCTATTAATAGCTATGCCAGTGTCGCTGCTGGGGAGTAGGGGTCCATCATCCTCGTCTCTGGGCTCTGGGACGGTTTTTTGGCAACGGCGTCCTCCTGCAGCCTTACAGCAAGGGAGAAAGGAGATCAATGTAGCGGGGCAGAGGTTGTTTGTCGTTTTTGATAGAGGCACGGCCTTCTGCCTTCCGGAGCAAAGAGGCGGGAACATCATGGTCCCACTCCCGACAACCGGAGCCGTTACGCTAACCGTATGGATGTGGTCCGTCTTCGGTGCGTGGCCAGGATGTGTGTCCCCCTCGGGCACGATATTTTGAGCTGGGGCGTTTGCTGAGATGACTTCAGGCGCTGACATCTTTGCCTTGTCCATCTATGGTACATCTGAGTTTGATATCAGCTTTGTTTCGGGCCGAGGGGCTTGAGCTCTGTCTGGTCCAACTATAGCGTAGATAACCACGAGCCCGAGTGTCGGGACTTTGCTGTGGGCAAGCAGTGTCCCCCGCCAGAGCGGGTCAACAGATGACCGTCTACCCCGTAACGAATCACTATCCTTGCTTTGACATCATGAACCTGGATAAATCGTTTGGGAGATGTCAGATATCCTGTAGAAAAATCGTGATGAATGGTTATCTGGTCGGGGCCTGGACCTCATGGTGAAGTTTGAGGCGTTCATAACTCAGTCGCCCCACCTCCCTTCATCAGCCTTCCTGGGTAGGAATCGTATCCTGTCTTCTACCGGGGGCAGCCTAAGCTGTGTCCAGAGTGCGGTGACCCCCACACATTTTTTCAGCGCAAACTGCACCGTGCCAGCAGTGGTGCGTTGTGTGGGGTGTCGCCATCTGCGTGCAATCCTGTACAGGGCAGATAGGTGTAACCTGTGGTGATCTCGGCATCACCCGATACAGTCGTTGTCCTCTTCCTTTCCTCGCTATGCGGGCTCAGCCTCAGTCCGGGTGAAAGCCATGAGGCTGAATCTGCTGGGGCGGGACTAGCAGAGTCTGAGTAAGCATGGAGGGCCAAGGCGAAAGACATGAAAAGACTCCTGCCCACTAACGGCGTCCTAAGGAAGCTGTCAACAGGAGAGAAGCGGTTGGAGTCCGTGCTGCTGGGACATCCTCTGGCGCTCTCCTGGAACCTACTGTCGCTGAGGCCCCAGTGGATGATGACGTGATGAGAGTCAGGAGGATCGAGAGAGAGGAAGGTGCCACGTCCTCAACTCCTACCCATTTTTTTTTGAAGTATGGAGAGGATGATAGGGTGTGGCTAGTAGAAAACGTAGCTTTGGCTCCAAAAGAGAAAAAGGGTAAAAAGAATGGGAGGTGTAAATATCTTCTCCCTCCCCTTACTAAGATACCTCCAAGGAAGGTCACCGCCCCCCCGCTGGTGCAACTTTCAAATCGGTCCTGGCCCTGGATGGAGCCTCTCCTTCCTTGGAGAGGGCATTGAGGGTGAAGGCCGAGGGGCGGAGCCTGCAGGGGGTGCGCAGTCTCCCCTGGGGAGCAGGGTCCTCAGGAGGGTACTGGCCCCAGAGTCGGTAGACAGGATGAGGGGTCAGAGTCTGCTGGATCTGCTCCCTGAAGGCATCAGAGGGTGCGGGAGATGACCACAATATGGTCTAAAAGGGGGTGTTTCTTTCCCGAGGTGGTGGTAAGATGGGTAAAAGAAAGCCGTCAACTCAATCACCCAGATGGCCGGCACCCACTCCGTTGACGCTGGCGTCCATTATTCCGCCAGCATTAAGTCTATGGCGGCGAGATTTGCTGGCCTTTATCTTCTTTCTACGGGCGTGTTGAAGCCGCATTTATGTTTTGCAGGAGACCAGCTTGCCAAGAAATTTGGCGGCCAGGTTTAAACCTAAGAGGGAATGGAGAAAGACACGTCCTTCCTATTGTCCTCTTGCGGCGACGCCTATAGCGGAGTGGCGGTCCTTTTATCGCACCGCACCGGTAGAATGACCGCAACGAGTTTTGAGTAGAAATGGGGAGGTGCCTGATCCTGGATGTCCTCATAAGGAGCGACTTCGCTTATTACATCTATGTCCCCCAGTCCAAAGAATGGGACAGGAAGTGTCTTTTATGAGCTACAAGCCCGAACCTTTTACAAGTCGGCAGTGGTCTTTGGAGGGACTTCATGCTTTCACAGGTCCCAGGAGAGGGGAGGTTCCAACGACAGCTGACTTATGATACGTCGCTCTTAATAGCATACCAGTGAGGCTCCGCTGTGGTGTCCACATCCGGCACGTACGCCCCAGGCCACGTTGGGTTTCACCTATTTATGGGTACTGCAGTCTAGCTAAAGACAGGTTTTTATTTAAAGGAGAGCCATCTCTTCACAGTGTCCGTTTGTTGAGTGTAGTTCTCCGCCACTGTTTTATTTTATTTTGCTTTTTTCTCTGAATTTTACAGAACCCCCCGATGGGTAAGAGGCTCAATTCTCTCTCCTGGAATAAGCAGAGATCGAAATCCCCTTGAGGACTTTCTTCAGACGCCAGTACCATGCTGGGCCTTTGTAGCATCATCAGAGGGTGGGATGCTCAAGAAAAGGGTGGCGAGATTCTTCTCGCCAGCCTCTCAAGCCTCGGCCGACGGTTACCGCTGTATCAGGTCCTGAGAGGAACTCGAGCCATCTCGTCCCTCGTCTGAGGTAGTCGTGAGAATCTCTCCAGAGTGAAATCCTTGCCGAAGAGGTGTCAAGTACGAAGACCCATCTTTGGTTTTATTGAGAGGGATACGGGAAATACCGCTCGCCCGGACAACCCTCAGAAAACCTCTGCAAGATGTCTTTGAATGTAAGATTGTCACGGGACGGTTGACGTCGGGATCCCTAAAGGTCCAGATCAGGATTTGAGTCGTTCAGATCCTCACAATCGCTACCGCACCTCTTGGCGGAAAGGATCTAGATCGGTATGTGATGTCGGATTTCCTGGCTAGCTGTCCCTGAGCCAGGAGGGGGGTGGGGGGGGGGGAGTAGACCCTCTCTCGTGATTGTTTTGACAGATGATCGGGAAGAGAAGTCGACTCTGGCGATGTGAAGGGCTCGCCCTCAGAATCGCCAGGTCCGGATGGCTTACATCTGATTTTTAAGACTCTTTAAGGACGTCCTTGGTGTCCCCTCTTTACGAGAGGTCATTCATGTAGTGGTCTTTCCTCGGGCGCTCTGCCGAACGTCAATAGGGTCCTGCCCTGATCTCCTGTCAATGTAAGGACGTCTCGTGTTGATAACTGCGTCCCATAGCGCTTCTCAATACGGACAAAACGGTTTTGGAAAGGTGCTGTTTAATCGGCTGTGCATTTGCGCCCCGGCTCTTTTCGGCTGTCTCCCAGTCACTGCTTCTGTTCCAGGCCGCATGTACATGTAGTGCTGGTGCTTTGTGTGCGGGAGGCAGTGGCGCAGGGCAGGGCTGGTACTGGAATGTGTACTTGCGTCGCTTGGATCAGGCACAATCTGTTTGATCGGGTAAACCATGAGTACCTCTGGTCTCTCCTTATGAGGTATGGCCTGCCTGGGGGATTTGTCAATTGGCTGAAAGTTTTGTACGCAGGGCAGAGATTTCCCGCTTGTGAACGGGTTGTTGGCCGCTCTTTTGGTGTGGTCTTGGTGTTCGCCAGGTTGTCCTCCTGAGCCCATTTTTACTACGTGTTCGCGATTGACCCTTCCCCTTAGCAGGTTATCGGGCCGTTGTGGGAGTCGGGATGGACGGGCAGTCACCGAAGCCCACTAAGGTGGTAGCTAGGCTGATGTATGTCACTGTTTTCGTGTCCCTCGGGAGGGGATGCGCACTGGTGTGATGTCAGAGGTTGACCGCTACTCAGGTTTCTGGGTCCAGTATCAACCGTGATAATGGAAGTCCTCGGCTGGGAGAGGGGATCCATGTGTTTGAATCTCCCTGGGAGGGCGAACCTGCCAAGGCCCATCTCCGGCCATAGTTCTCGGCATCGAATTTGGCCAGGGGGATTTACCCAGTCAAACTGGGACGGCAGGCTTAAGAAATCCGCTCAGAAGGTTGGACCTGGGTAATGGTTGGTCTTTGACCCTCAGAGAAAGGGTTAATCTGATCAAACTACCTGCTGCTCATCATGCTGATATATCTGGCAGTGTGTGCATGTTGCCAGAACCCCTCGCCTGACCTCGGTGTACCATCTGTTCTTCCCAGCTGTTATGTGGGGAATAGGCGAACCTAATCAAGAGTGAAGGTTACTACCGCACGAGGAGACAGGAGGGTTTGTGGTATGGTCAAAACCCTGTGTGGTGTCCTTTACTGTTAATACCTTTCTTAAGATCAATATCGCAAACCCTCGCTTGAGAGAAGAGGAGGGGGGCTCCTCCTCCGTGTGTATCTCCTGCGGGATGGTGTTTCGGCCTTTTTCTTTTTCTCCTTCCAGGAATGGAACAGGAGGGTCGAGTGAAGGATCTCCGTCAACCACATGGGCATCTTCCCGGCTTACGCTCCCCCCCGAACCGCTCTCCTTAGAACATACCGGTTGGATTCGCCGTGGGGGTCTGGGAATTGTGGAATCAAGACCTTCGAGGAAAGTCCCTTGACAGGAAGGAGGTTTCTGTTGGATTGACCCATTTCAGAAGCCTCCTGGCCCCAGGGATTGGCCCCAAGTCGGATTCTGGGGGTGGGTTGGTTATTGAATTTAATTATATTGGTGGATTCTAAAAAATCCGGATCCCCTTGAAGTTTTGGACTACAGCCCTGCAGGATATACATGTATACACACTGCCTCTCTATATGTACCCATAGGAGCCCTGCAGGATATACATGTATACACACTGCCTCTCTATATGTACCTATAGGAGCCATGCAGGATATACATGTATACACACTGCCTCTCTATATGTACTGCAGGATATACATGTATACACACTGCCTCTCTATATGTACCTATAGGAGCCATGGAGGATATACATGTATACACACTGCCTCTCTATATGTACCTATAGGAG
>WNYA01000477.1:0-93251 GCA_019512145.1 Engystomops pustulosus | reverse complement strand
TGTACCTATAGGAGCCCTGCAGGATATACATGTATACACACTGCCTCTCTATATGTATCTATAGGAGCCCTGCAGGATATACATGTATAAACACAGCCTCTCTATATGTACCTATAGAGGCCATGCAGGATATACATGTATACACACAGCCTCTCTATATGTACCTATAGGAGCCCTTCAGGTTATACATGTATACACACAACCTCTCTGTATTTATCTATAGGAGCCATGCTGGATATACATGTATACACACACAGTCTCTCTATATGTACCTATAGGGGCCACACAGGATATGCATGCATACACAAAGCCTTTCTATGTACCTATAGGGGCCCTGCTGGATATACATGTATACACAAAGCCTGTCTATATGTACCTATAGGAGCCCTGCAGGATATCCATGTATACACACAGCCTCTCTATGTACCTATAGTAGCTCTGTAGGTCGATCCATAGTACATCAGAGCTGTAACGTAGAGAGATATTAGAGATTCTTGGAACCTTTGTGTATTAATTCCTGTAGATAGAGGTGTCAGTAATCTATGGATATCCTGTACTGGAGGTCACTGGGTCACACGTAGGGTCATTACCTGAGTGACTAGTACACACTATTAGATATGAAGTAATGACACCTCCGCGTTAGGTAGATTGTCAGCTCTGTGGGCTAGTGTAATCCCATCATGTATCAGTGCACATCTATGGTGGGGCTGGGCTGTGGAGCTTGCACTCATCTCCTATAGAGTGTATCCTGCCATGTGTTGAAGCTGTGGATCTTGTTAATATTTAATAGTCAGGTCTCATGAACTCCTTCCAGGGATCTGCATTGTAACTGTCTATGGACTCATTAGAGCCCCTGCCGATCCCTGTACTGTACAGGAGACTTATGTAATTTGCTCCAGGAGCTGTACACTCATCTATGTGTCCTGTGCCTTTAAGGGCTACACACAGCCCTGGCATAGCAGCTGCATTACCGGCCTGGGCTGTGAGAGGGCGCCAGCGCTCTGACTCCTGTAATGTCACATACTACAAGTTGTTGTGCTCGGTGATTCTCAGTGGACACGTGGATTGTCAGGGACTCAGGTGACCGCAGAAAGACAGGAAAAAGACGCCTGCCCAGCTAAGGCGTCTAGAGAAGCGTCAACAGGAGAGAGAGCGGGGGGAGTCTCGGGCTGCTGGGACAACCTCTGGCGCTATCCTGGAGACCACACCTGTCGCTGAGGCCCCAGGGGATGATGTACTGGATGAGGAGGTCAGGAGGATCGAGAGAGAGGAAGGTGCCACGTCCTCAGACTCCTCCCATTATGAGAGTATGGACGAGGATAATAGGGCGTGGCTAGAGGAAAAGCGTAAGCGTGGCGCCAAAAAGAAGAAAAAGGGTAAAAAGAAGGGAGGTGTAAGATCTTCTCCCTCCCTGACTAAGGTACCCAAGGAAGGTGCAACCGACCCCCCGCTGGTCGAACTTTCAAATCGATTCCTGGCCCTGGATGGAGCCTCTCCTGCCGATGGAGGGGCTGAGGGTGAAGGGTCAGAGGTGGCGGAGCCTGCAGGGGGTGCCGAGTCTCCCCCTGGGGAGTCAGGGTCCTCAGGAGGGGAGACTGGCCCAGAGTCTGGAGACGAGGATGAGGGGGCAGGTCCTGGATCTGCCCCTGAAGCATCAGAGGTGCGGGAGATGGACACCACAATATGTCTAAAAAGGGGGTGTTCATTTCCCGAGGGTGGTGGTAAGATGGGTAAAAAGAAAGCCGCCTAACTCAATCACTCATGATGGCGGCACCCACTCCGTTGACGCTGGCGTCCATTAATGTCGCCAGCATTAAGTCTGATGCGGCTAGATTTGCGGCCTTTGATTTTCTTGGCCGTGTTGAAGCCG
Source organism: Engystomops pustulosus (assembly GCA_019512145.1). Classification (NCBI taxonomy): domain Eukaryota; kingdom Metazoa; phylum Chordata; class Amphibia; order Anura; family Leptodactylidae; genus Engystomops; species Engystomops pustulosus. The sequence continues at coordinate 91,381 of WNYA01000477.1, read as the reverse complement.
ACATTTTATTTTTGCAGGAGACCAGGCTGCCAGATTTGGCGGCCGTGTTTAAAGCTAAGAGGGAATGGAGACACGGGCCTTCCTATTGGTCTCTTGCGGCCGAGCCGTATAGCGGAGTGGCGGAGTGCCTGATCCTGGATGTCCTCATGAAGGGACAAGAACTTCGCCTAATTAACATCTATGGTCCCCAGTCCAAGTGGGACAGGAAGTGTCTCTTTATGAGGATCAAGCCCTACCTTTTTACAAGTCGGCAGGTGGTCTTTGGAGGGGACTTCAATGCTGTCACGAGGTCCCAAGATAGGGGAGGTTCCAGAGACAAGCTGACTTATGATAGCGTCGCTCTTAATAGCATAGCTAGTGAGGCTCGCCTGGTGGATGTCCACATCCGGCACACCCCAAGCCACGCGGGGTTCACCTATTATAGGGGTAGCTGCAGGTCTAGAATAGACAGGCTTTATTTAAAGGAGGAAGCCATCTCTTCAGCAGTGTCCGTTGTTGAGGTGGAGTTCTCCGACCACTGTTTAATTTTGTTTTCTCTGAATGTTACAGAGACCCCCCGGATGGGAAGAGGCTACTGGAAGCTCAATTCGTCTCTCCTGGAGGAAGCGGAGATCAGACAATCCTTTGAGGACTTTCTTCAGAGCCAGGTACCATTGCTGGGCCTTTGTAGCAGTAAGTCAGAGTGGTGGGAGATGCTCAAGAAAAGGGTGGCGAGATTCTTCCGCCAGCTCTCGAGCCTCAGGAGCCTGGACAGGTACCGCCTGTATCAGGGCCTGAGGAGGAAACTCGAGCATCTCGTCTCGACTGGGGGTAGTCATGAGGACATCTCCAGAGTGAAATCCTTGCTGAAGAGGTGTCAGTACGATAGACACGCATCTTTGGTTTTTGAGAGGGATTACGGGAAATACCGCTCGCCCGACCCTTACAGAAACTGCAAGATGTCAGTGAATGGTAAAGTTGTCACAGGACTGGTTGACAGTACGGGATCCCTGAAAAGGTCCAGATCAGGGATTCTGGAGGTCGTCAGATCCTTCTACTCGCACCTCTTGGGCAGGAAGGATCTAGATCGGGATGTGATGTCGGGTTTCCTGGCTGAAACTGTCCCTGAGCCAGGAGTAGACCCCTCTCTTGATGTTTTGACAGAGATGATCAGGGAAGAGGAAGTCAGCCGGGCGATTGAAGGGCTCGCCCTCAAGAAATCGCCAGGCCCGGATGGCTTAACATCTGAGTTTTATAAGACCTTTAAGGACGCCTTGGTTCCCCTCTTGACTGAGGTATTCAATGAGTGTCTTTCCTCGGGCGCTCTGCCGAAGTCAATGAGGAGGTCTGCCCTGATCATCCTGTCAAAGGGTAAGGACCGATCTCGTATTGAGAACTGGCGTCCCATAGCGCTTCTCAATACGGACAGAAAGGTTTTGGCAAAGGTGCTGTTTAATCGGCTGGTGCAGTTTGCGCCCCGGCTCCTTTCGGGGACCCAGCACTGCTCTGTTCCAGGCCGCAGTACATTTAGTGCTGTGCTTTGTGTTCGGGAGGCAGTGGAGCAGGGCAGGGCTGGTAACTGGAAGGGGTACTTGCTGTCCTTGGATCAGGCAAAAGCATTTGATCGGGTTAACCACGAGTACCTCTGGTCTGTCCTTCTGAGGTATGGCCTGCCTGGGGAGTTTGTCAATTGGCTGAAAGTTTTGTACGCAGGGGCAGAGAGTTTCCCGCTTGTGAACGGTTGGATTGGCCGCTCTTTTGAGGTCGGGTCTGGTGTTCGCCAGGGTTGTCCTCTGAGCCCACTTTTATACGTGTTCGCGATTGACCCATTCCTTAGGAGGGTTGATCGTGGGCCGTTGGTGGGAGTCGGGATGGATCGGGCAGCACCGGAAGCCACTCTAAGGGTGGTAGCGTATGCTGATGATGTCACTGTTTTCGTGTCCTCGGGAGGGGAGGCGCAATGGGTGATGTCAGAGGTTGACCGCTACTCAGAGGTTTCTGGGTCCAAGATCAACCGGGATAAGTGTGAGAGTCTCTGGCTGGGAGAGGGGGATCCAGGCTTTGATCTCCCGGACACTCTTCCAGGGCCCCAGGACTCCGCCAAAGTTCTCGGCATCGAATTCGGCCAGGGGGATTACCCCATGCAAAACTGGGACGGCAGGCTTAAGATCGCCGCTCAGAAGGTGGACCAGTGGAAGGGTTGGTCTTTGACCCTCAGAGAAAGGGTTAATCTGATCAAAACTTACCTGCTCCCATTGCTGATATATCTGGGCAGTGTGTGCATGTTGCCAGAACCCCTCTGGACTCGGGTGTACAGTCTGTTCTTCCAGCTGTTATGGGGGAATAGGCTGAACCTAATCATGAGGGAGGTTACTTACCGCACGAGGAGACAAGGAGGGTTGTGTATGGTCAACCCTGTGGTGTTCCTAGTGAATACCTTTCTTAAGATCAATGTAGCAAACCTCTGGAAAGAGAGGGCTCCTCCGTGGGTATACTCCTGTAGGGGATGGTTTCGGCCTTTCTTCCAGGAATGGGAGACAGGAGGGCGAGTGAAGGATCTCCGTACACCACATGGGCATCTTCCGGCTTACGCTACCCCGGTTCTGAAGGTGATTCGCCGGTGGGGTCTGGGAATGTGGGAGATCAGGACCATGTCGAGGAAAGTCCTTGACAAGAGGGTTCTGTTGACCCATTTCCAGAAGCCTCTGGCCCTCAGGGATTGCCCAAGTCGGGATCTGGGGGTGGGTTTGAGTTTATTGAATTCTATCCGGATCCCCTTGAAGTTTTGGGACTTGGCTTGGCGCTGCTTCCATGGAAAGCTGTGTGTGAGGGACAATCTGAAGTGTAGGAGCTCTGAGGAAAGGGGTTGTCCCCGGGAGGAGTGTGGTGGCCTGCTGGAGAGCATGGACCACTTCCTGCTTCAGTGCCCCTTTAACACAGAGGTGTACAACCGGGTGGGCGCTTCCATCCATTGGCCCGGGTTGGCCGGTCTCTCCTATGCGGAGTGGGCCTATGGAGCATTCAGAGGCCTGGGTGGCCGGGACCGCTGCACGTTATTTCTAGTCAGCCTAGTGGTCAGGTACCACATGTGGAACGCACGGTGTTTAGTATCGACGCAGCGTAAAATCCTCCCGGTGGATGAGGTGGTAAGGAACATTCTGGGTGACCTGGTGAAGGTGCGCTCTCTGGAGTATGAGAGGCTGGGCACGGGGAGGGCCTCTCTCCTTTGGAGGGGGTTCTCCTTTAGTGTCCCTTAGTCTGTCATCTCCTCTCCTGGTGTTGGGCTGAAGCTGACACTGTAGATTTTTGTTTTGTGTTCTGGGCATGTAGTGATGTTGGGCTTGCAGGCGCCGAACCTGGGCTTTATGTGATTTTGATTGAAGTTGTTGAGATTTTATTTGTATTCTGTTTTCTTTATGTTGTGTTGTAAATACTGTATATATTGTATATAGTGGGGTTTGGGACATAGTGTTAGGTTGGGAGGGGGGTGATGGTGGTGGGACTTATGAACGACCCTGGGCACTGGTCTGGACTACTTAACGCAAACTTTGGACGTTAGACCAGTGTCTGGGGGGAAGGGGAGGGTGCGGGCGAGGGATTTAGTTTAGTGTAGTGATGTGTGTATTATGTATTATATATTTAAAAAAAAAAAAAAAAAAACGGGTGTGGGGTGTGATCTGAGTGGGGTGGTTTGTTATTAGAGGGTGTGGGGTGGGTTTATGTATATTTATAGTCATTTATGTTTATTTGTGGGTGTGGCTTGTCTTATTGTTTATTGGTTTGGTTGAGGATGTGATAATCGGTTGGGTGGGGGTTGTAGTATTTGGTGTATTGTAAGTTATTGTTTTGCTAGGAGTGAATGTGGCTGGACCAGCAGGTAAGATTGTATATATTGTATATTATGTTTGGTTTGTATTGTTATGTTTTTTACTTTTATATAAAATAAAAGATCTACAGGATGTAACTCAGGATCAGTACAGGATAAGTAATGGCATGTATGTACACATTGACTGCACCAGCCTGCAGACTATTGCATCTTAGATCACTGATGCTGCACTCATGGTTCTCTCTTGGTGTCTGCACACACAATTATGTGCACTATTATTTGCACATCCCTGAAATGTTCCTTTGTAATAGGTGGCTCATTACAGGGACACTGTGTGAAGCTGCTGCTCTATCTGCGGGATCTCTGGCATCAGGTCTGGTAAAAAAAAAATAAATCTAAGACACCTGTATCACCAGCGTCGCAAACAATGCCATCAGCTCAGACGCCTCTGGTGCCCCCGCACCTGTGTACCCGCAGTTCTGGGGGATATTTCACCATAGATAATTGGGCCGCAGCCTGCAGTCATTCCTCTTGTACATTGTACAGGGCGCACCCTTGGTGGTTCCAGACAAATTAGTGTTTGTCTAAATGGCACAACAGATTATGTAATGGCGCGGGCAGAGCAGGAGGCTACATTGGGAAATATGGGTTTCTTAAGCTCCTGTGATACTTGAGGTGTGAGGTTTGTTAAAGGGACAGATCAGTATTTACATTGTAGCAGCGCACAGCACAAGGTCCACGACAACCATTTACAATCATCAGTGATGTGTGTAATGATGTGGTGCTTCCCATAACTGACATCATGTGATAAGTGAACTTCTCCTTTAAGTACTTAGCAAAGCAGTCACTCAGAGAGAGCATCGCACCGTCAGGTCAAATTTATAAATATTGTGGCTTATTTACTAAGGGTCCCGAGGACCGCACTTTCGTCGGATATGCCAACGTTTTCCGATTTGCGCCGCTAGGACAGGCATTTAGAAGGGGATTTTGGCACAATTGCACCGGCTTATTCGGACAAACCGCAGGATTTTATGTCGCAAGACAATGCACTTACATGCAGTGGGAAGAAGAAGGTGAACTCCGGTGGACCTGAGCGGGGAAGCAACACATGCAGGATATCAGGCACAAATTCTTAGTGAATCGTGGCACAGTGCATTGTCGTCGGACAATGCACTTTAAGGGAAATCCTCCGAACCGGGTAAGTACATGTGCCCCATTATGTGGTTGCAAAGGAAAAGAGCAACTCTGTGCCTACAGATCTCATGCAGAACCATGTGTCTCCATGGTTACAGACTGCAACTCAACTCTTTGGCGCATATTTATTCAATTGTTTGCAGTGAAAAGAACGTGCTTGTACTTGTATTTATAAAGTGTCTGCGCCAGTTTTGTGTCATGGCTAAAGGGATAGTTACTTCCTAGTCAAAGTTTACGCCACAATTCTGCAACATTAACAAAGTGCACCAAAAAAAATAGTGCAACTTCCCGAGCAGGGGGCGCCAGATTCATGAAGATCGGGCCCCAGTATTTAATAATCTGGCGCCCCATGCACAGTTTACAGGCGACTGCACTAGTTCTGATAAATGTGGCCCTTTTTGCTGTCATTTATCATGATGATGTTCCCTCCTCTGCCTCGGATGTATCAGGAGGTTCCAGCAACCTGATGTATCCAGCTGGTAGCTGCGTTGTCTTACAATTCTAGAATGACTGAATTGCACTTTAACCTAAGACTTGGCGTAGAGATGGCAAAAAGAGGGAAATACAGGCAGTCCCCGGGTTACATACAAGATAGGGTCTGTAGGTTTGTTCTTAAGTTGAGTTTGTATGTAAGTCGGAACTGTATATTTTATCATTGTAATCCCATTGGTCTCTGTGACAATTGGATTTTAAAAATGTTGGGTTGTCATAAGAATCAATATTAACACTAAAACTTAATTACAGACGCCTTTGATAACTGTTACAGCTGATCATTGTAGCCTAGGACTAAAGTACAATAAATTACCAATATCCAGAGGTCCGTTTGTAACTAGGGGTCGTATGTAAGTCGAGTGTTCTTAAGTAGGGGACCGCCTGTAGTCACAAATCCAATTTTGTAGTCTGCTAACAAGTAGACAGATAGATCCACATCGGAGCTGTGTACACTAAGCAGTCATATGTCTCCATAGTCACAAACTACAAATAAAACTTTGGATCCGAGCTGGTTTGTAGTCTGTTATTAAGAAGACATGTACATCTACATAGGTGCTGCATACATTAAACGAGAATAGATTTTCAATCAACACAATGGCACACATTTGTCAAAACTAGTGCGGTTTCTTCCCTCCTGTGCATTGTGCCACAGATTCATCAAAAGTGGCGCACGGTCTTCCCTTAATCAGGCGCCCCCTGAACTGCTCCGACAAAGTGCACCAACTTTTCTTTGGTGCACCTTTAACATGGGGCCTGCAACACACTTCTGTTGAGTTGCAGTACTAAATGTGGTGCATGGTGAAACTGCGCACCGGAATGCCCCTTTAGGTGCAGAATTTTGTGGCGCTTTGGGCATAGTGCAGCCACGACACAAAAGTTGGGCAGACCCTCAGGGGCAATTAGGACTGCCATGGGCACTGGGCTGTATGAATATTATTGCCCCTGCTAGTCTGGAATCACTTCCTACATCTGGTGCTAAAATCAGTATCACTGGGAATGGAAGATGTGTCCCTTTGGAGGAACTTCAAAGGTCCTGAAATGGCTCTTGTGTGCATGTGTAAATGCTGGGAAAGGTTTGTTCTGGTTGCTGTATCCTCTCTGCAACCAGAAAGGTTGGTTTCAGTGGCCATGAACCCCCTAGAAGGCTTGGGGCCGGGGCTACCACCCAAACCACATGTATTATAATCCAGTACTGCAAACACTTTATAAATACATGTGCAAGCAGTGTGCTCGTTCTTTACACTGCAAAGTCAGACAGAAAACTGGCAAATGTGCAGAGTTGTTTCTTTGTTTATTTTGGTGTGAGGCAACAAAACACTTACTCTACAGTGTGAACGTGGGAATCAAAAAAGTTCAGCTCACCTTCAAGCAAGTTTACCCCCAGCCCTTGGACAACAAGCCCCACAGCCCCAACCACAGAAGAAATTGCAGCGTTTCCAGGAGAATATTTGTCCAAAATGTCTCATTTTATTCAGTTCCAATAAAAGCACATTTCAAGACGGAGTGCATAAGAAAACATGACACAAGATCGCAGGTACAACCACCTACACGTTTGCATATTCATAGTCTACTTACTTAAAGTCCGCTCTCCTCATCGGCGTGTGACGTCTCGACCACATGACCTGGGTCATATGATATGATGGCACCGCCCAGAGAACGAGTCCGGATCTACGTTGATATAAAATAAAACCTTTAGAAAAATGGCTAAAATATTATCCTATGCAGGTAACAAAATAGGGAAACAATGTTATTCTTATATTGAACTTCTCTTATAATACAAAATATATTTTCTACAGACATGGAATTAAAGATCCGGTGGTAGTGAATTAACTCTTAAATTACCAGAGGAGATCGATGTTCATGTTCATATATCGACCGTTCTGCAATCTTTAAGAATGTATATATATATATGCTTTTGTTACACTGTTATCTAATAGTAACATAAAATCAAATCCTGTGTCAGATTCATGCCATGTGGCTGAGTAGATTTGAGATTATAAATAGAGATGAGCGAACACTAAAATGCTCGGGTACTCGTTATTCGAGACGAACTTTTCCCGATGCTCGAGTGCTCGTCTCGAATAACGAACCCCATTGAAGTCAATGGGAGACTCGAGCATTTTTCAAGGGGACCAAGGCTCTGCACAGGGAAGCTTGGCCAAACACCTGGGAACCTCAGAAAAGGATGGAAACACCACGGAAATGGACAGGAAACAGCAGGGGCAGCATGCATGGATGCCTCTGAGGCTGCCTAATCGCACCATTATGCCAAAATTATGGGCAACAGCATGGCCATGACAGAGTGACAGAATGAAGCTAGATAGCATCTAAAACATCTCTGGGGTATAATACAGGATGTAACTCAGGATCAGTACAGGATAAGTAATGTCATGTATGTACACAGTGACTGCACTAGCAGCAGAATAGTGAGTGCAGCTCTGGGGTATAATACAGGATGTAACTCAGGATCAGTACAGGATAAGCAATGTCATGTATGTACACAGTGACTGCAGCAGCAGCAGAATAGTGAGTGCAGCTCTGGTGTATAATACAGGATGTAACTCAGGATCAGTACAGGATAAGTAATGTCATGTATGTACACAGTGACTGCACCAGCAGCAGAATAGTGAGTGCAGCTCTGGGGTATAATACAGGATGTAACTCAGGATCAGTACAGGATAAGTAATGTCATGTATGTACAGTGACTGCACCAGCAGCAGAATAGTGAGTGCAGCTCTGGGGTATAATAGAGGATGTAACTCAGGATCAGTACAGGATAAGTAATGTCATGTATGTACACAGTGACTGCACCAGCAGCAGAATAGTGAGGGCAGCTCTGGAGTACAATACAGGATGTCACTCAGGATCAGTACAGGATAAGTAATGTCATGTATGTAAACAGTGACTGCACCAGCAGCAGAATAGTGAGTGCAGATCTGGAGTATAATACAGTGTGAGGGCCAAAGTAATGATTATATGCTTCTAATGATTGTATGCCTTATGATTGTATACATGTGCCCTTTGCCCCATATTTTGTACATTGTCTGTTGAGAAATACAGAGCTTTTCCCTTACATCAGTTTTAACCAGACATGCAACTGTCAGCGGAACTCAAGTCTTGTGATGGAAAGCAGAAGATGGAAGAGCAGATGTTTGTTAAGAATAGCATCAGCATCCAGACTAGTGGTCAATTTACTGTAGACAACGGTGACTGGAAATTCCCCTGGCATAGCAACCAAGGCCTAGTTTTGGAAGACCAATCAGCAAGAGCCGGGGGCCAGACATATATGCTTAGCTATAACCAATTATAATGATTTTAATGTATGTAACCACACCTCTCCTATGGGTATAAAAAGCTATGTAATCAGGAAATAAACACAGTTCATTTCTCTTTTCTGTTCGGCAAGTTAAGAGCGTGAATCTAAGATAAAACAGAACTTCAGTCTTCTGTCTTTTCTTATCCAAACGTGCACGCATGCTCAACTAATTTGGAGTGTCTGAGAGAAGAGTGTAAGGCGGGATTGGCCCGACCCTGACAACCAGCAGCAGAATAGTGAGTGCAGCTCTGGGGTATAATACAGGATGTAACTCAGGATCAGTACAGGATAAGTAATGTCATGTATGTACACAGTGACTGCACCAGCAGCAGAATAGTGAGTGCAGCTCCGGAGTATAATACAAGATGTATAGACAGTACATTTGTGTGTTGTGGTTAAATCATCGTCGCCCTCTGTGTTAAAAGCGTTCGTGTAACCTGTCAGTCTGTGTGTGTGATACCATCTTGCTGACTGTTTCCAGTAGGGTAATAGTGTAATAATGTGAGGGTCTCTTGTCCCGGCTCTTACCTGTGTCCTTTGTTTCTGACCTGCACACAGAATACTCTCCTCTGACTCACTCCTTGGCTTCCTTCCATAATCTGCATGACAAACCATTTTAGGAAGCCGGGCTTTCCTTTTTGGAAGTGATTTTGTTTCTTATTTAGCAGGAAATGGGTTTGACTGTCGAGTAGTTTGTTTTTGTCGGGGTGACTTTAAGGTCTGAGCGATGGCGGATGTGAAAGTGAACCTACGAGGGCCAGTCCTGCACGGGACTAATATTCTGTCAGCTGGGGATCTGCTATGGTTGCAGCAGGACAGTTCTGTAATATTGGTTTTGTATTGTGTTCCCTGGTCTCGGGAGCGCAGTGTGGTGCAGGGCCCCATATGTTGTGAGTCTCGCACTTCTCCTGGATCCGGGCCCTTGGATCCTCACCATGTGCTCGCCGCTCTGGACGGCCTTGTCTTGTATTTGTTCACCTCCCTGTTTTTGCCTTGGTGTGATGTGTCATTGTTGGCCCTGTGTCCTCAGGAAGGCCTGGGAGTGTGTGTTGCTCCTGACACCCTGGCAGCAGGTTCTCATCTGACTCTTGCTGTGTCTGTCTCTATTCGTCTGTTGTTTTTGTGTCTATGTAACCACGCAACCCCGATTTATACATCTGCTAATCTGTTACTTTGTCGAGCTGAAATAAAACAGAAATAAACTCTGTGACCCCCAGGAGGATAATAATAGGAGGAGAAGTCATAATACAGACATTATTATAGGACTATTATCTCCAGCATAAGATTCCCTCCTCAGTACTTCACATCCTTTTAACTGTTCCCCGAGGCATGCCCCAATACAGTCTGCCATAGAAGTCTTCGGTGATGTACGCTGCCCTCTCTACTGCACAGCGTCACAGAGCATGCCCAATACACTCACCCATAGACGTCTCTAGGTCGATTGTCACAGCTGCCCTCCTCCTTACCGACACAGGTCACAGAGATGACCACTACACTCACCAATAGAAGTTATAGGATGTCACAGCTGCCCTCTCCGTACCTGCAGGTCACAGAGCATCGCCATCCCACTACGTCTGCCATAGAATCTATAGGTGAGTCACAGCTCCCTCCTCCGTACCTGCAAGGTCACAGGAGCATGCCCACTACACTCACCATAGAAGGTCTATAGGTTGATGTCACAGCTGCCCTCTCCTACCTGCAAGGTCACAGAGCCATTGCCCCCTACACTCACCCAGAGAAGTATATAGGTGATGTCACAGCTGCCCTCTCCGTACCCTATGCACAGTCACAGAGCATGCCCACTACCCTCACCATAGAAGTGATAGGTGATGTCACAGCTGCCTCTCCTACCTGCACAGGTCACAGAGACTGCCCAATACACTCTGCATGGAAGTCTATAGGTGATGTCACAGCTGCCTTCTCTTACCTGCACAGGTCAAAGAGCATTGAACATCCAGTATGCATAGAACGTTATATAGGTGAGCAACAGCTCCCATTCCTTACCTGCCACAGTAACAGAGCATGCCCACTACACTCACCCATAGACGTCTATAGGTGATGTCACAGCTGCCCTCTCCTTACCTGCACAGGTCACAGAGCATGCCCACTACACTCACCCATAGAAGTCTATAGGTGATGTTCACCCCCCAAACAAAAGAGCCCCTCTCCTTACTGCACAGCGTCACAGAGCATGCCCAATACAACCCTCTGGTTTTTGGGTCTCTGGTTTTCAAGGCGAGATAAGACGGCCTCTTCCTAAACCATATATCACCTTATGGGTCATCGTCATTTAATGGGATGGATATTGGGGTCATCGCCTTCTTATGGGATGGATATTGGGGTCATCGCCTTCATATTGGGCTGGCATTGGGTTCGCCTTCCTAGGGAATGGTATTGGGAGTCATCGACTAGCCTAGGGAGGGTATTGGGGTCATCGCCTTCTTATGGGATGGCTATTGGGGTCATCGCCTTCTTATGGGATGGCTATTGGGGTCATCGCCTTCTTATGGGATGGATATTGGGGTCATCGCCTTCTTATGGGATGGCTATTGGGGTCATCGCCTTCTTATGGATGGCTATTAGGGTCATCGCCTTCTTATGGATGGCTATTGGGGTATCGCCTTCTTAATGGGATGGGGGGGGTAAGGCACTTATATGGGATGGATATTGGGGTCATCGCCTTCTTAGGGATGGCTATTGGGGGTCATCGCCTTCCTAGGATGGCTATGGGGTCATCGCCTTCCTCTGGGATGGTGTTATGGCGGTCATCGCCTCTAGGGAGGGATATTGGGGTCTTCGCCTTCTTATGGGATGGATATTGGGGTCATCGCCTTCTTATGGGATGGATATTGGGGTCATCGCCTTCTTATGGGATGGATATTGGGGTCATCGCCTTCTTATGGGATGGATATTGGGGTCATCGCCTTCTTATGGGATGGATATGGGGGTCATCGCCTTCTTATGGGATGGATATTGGGGTCATCGCCTTCTTATGGGATGGACATTGGGGTCATCGCATTTTATGGGTATGGCTATATGGGGTCATCGCCTTCTTATGGGAGGCTTGGGGGTCATCGTCCTTCTTAGGGATGGATATTGGGGTAATCGCCTTTTATGGGATGGATATTGGGGTTCCTCGACGTCTATGGGATGGCTATTGGGGTCACGCCTTATTATGGGAGGACATTGGGGTCTTCTCTCTTATGGGAGGATATTGGGGCTTCTTTCTTATGGGGATGGATATTGGGTCATCGCTCCGTACGGATGAGATATCGGGTCACGCTGTCACAGTCATGGGCGATAGTAACCTTAGGAACTAAGTAGTTGAATCCCTGGACTACCGCGGGTGATAACAACCTTTAGCCGAAAACGTGTTGAGTGGAGGCTAAGTGAAAATCTGGTTCTTCGCCAGAGGCACGACGCCAAAGCGGGATGGTCTTGCTGCGCGGGGAGTCACCAGGTCGCTTCCGCGGGTGCGACTAGGCCCATGGTGGCAGGCCAAGGTAGGGACACGGGGACCACGGGAAGGCAGGCAGGCAGGGACCACGGGAAGGGCAGGAAGGCAGGACCAGGGAAGGCAGGCAGGCAGGACCAGGAAGGAAGGCAGGCAGGACCACGGGAAGGCAGGAGCAGGACCACGGGAAGGAATGGCAGGCTAGGACCACGGGAAGGAAGGGCAGGCAGGAAACGGGAAGGAAGGACGGCAGGCACACGGGAAGGAAAGGCCAGGCAGGACCACGGGAAGGAAGGCAGGCTAGGACACGGGAGGAAGGCAGGCAGGACCACGGGAAGGAAGGAGCAGGGACCAGGGAAGGAAGTCAGGCAGCAGGACCACGGGAGCAGCTTGCCAGAGAGCTGCGGAGCCACTGGCGGGAGCAAGCTGCGGATCCGGCAGGTATGCTGGGAGTTGCCGGCTATATTAAGCAAGCAGAATGGACAGTAGCCAATAAGGAGGACCACTGGCCTTTTAAGGCGGGAGAAGTCCGCTGCGCCGCCCCCTCTAGTGGCAGGAGCACGCGACGGCTGGAAGAAGCATGCGGCTACACGCAGGGAGCAAGAGTGCAGCCGGAGCCAGAGAGGTACAGTGAGACGCTGGGGGCGGGGAACGCGGGGCAAAGCAGGCAAAGGCTACAACATCAATACCGTTCCGAGGGACCGCGGTTTGTAATATCGACAGTACACCCCCCCCCTAGGGTCCTTCTTCTCTTATCTTCAGCCCGATGTGCTTCTTTCTCGCTCGTCCAATTCTTCTCTCTGGGCGCCACTGGGCAGCCGTGGCAAGCTGCGGAGTCTCTGGAGCAGTACTGGCGAAATGCGGAGGCAATGGAGCAGCTGCCGGGAGCTGCGAAAGGCTTGGGTACGGCTGGAGCAGCTCTGGGAAGCTGCAGAGGACACTGGAGCAGCTTGAGGGCGTGCGGAGGCCACTGGAACAGCTGCGGGAGCTGCGGAGGCTTGGGTAACGCTGGAGCAGCTCTGGGAAAGCGTGCAGAGACATGGAGCAGCATTGCAGGGAGTGCGAGCCACTGGAGCAGGCTGCGGGTCGAGCTGGAGGCTGGGTACCGCTGGAGCAATGCCTCTCGGAAGTGCAGAGGGCCTGGGCGCCGCTGGAGAGGCAGCTCGCCAGAGCTGGAGGCGGGGAGTCACAAGGTACGCTCCCGGGGATGCGACTAGGTCCCGGTGGGAACCACGGCAAGGCAGGAGGGAGAACCACGCAAGGCCAGGCAGGGAGAACCACGGGCAGGCAGGCAGGGAGAAACCACGGCAAGGCAGGCAGGGAGAGGGAGACCCACGGGCAGGCAGGCAGGAGAGAACCACGGCAAGGCAGGCAGGGAGAAGAACCACGGCAAGGCAGGCAGGGAGAACCACGGCAAGGCAGGCAGGGAGAACCACGGCAAGGCAGGCAGGGAGAACCACGGCAAGGCAGGCAGGGAGAACCACGGCAAGGCAGGCGGAGAACCACGGCAAGGCAAGGCAGGGAGACCACGGCAAGGCACGGCAGGGGAGAACCACGCAAAGGCAGGCCGGGAGAACCACGCAAGGCAGGCAGGGGGAAGAACAACGGAAGGCAGGGCAGGGAAGAACCACGGAAAGGAGGGCAGGGAGAACCACGGCCAAGGCAGGCAGGGAGGAGAACCCGCAAGGGCAGGCAGGGAGAACACGGAAAGGCAGAGCAGGCGGGGACAACGGGCAAGGCACGGCAGGGAGAAGAGAACCACGGGCAAGCAGGAGGAGGGACCACGGCAAGGCAGGCAGGGGGAAAAAAGGGTAGAAAACCACGGGCAAGGCAGGCAGGCGGGCCACGGCAAGGCAGGCAGGGAGAAACACGCAAGGAAGAAGGCGGGACCACGGGAAGCGGCAGGCGGGACCACGGGAAGGCAGGCAGGCGGGACCACGGGAAGGAAGGGGCAGGCAGGCGGAGACCTGGGTGGGCAGGGGGACATCGATGGCTGCTTGGAATACCAGAGCGCCACAGGGATACCAGGGGACCGCCACAGGATAACAGGACCTCTAGGATACCACGTAACAAGGGAAAACATGAACCAGGAACACGGAAACACCAACGGAACAAGGGATCACAGAATCAACAGAGGGTAGGAAAACGCTCGGGAACGCGGAAGGATTTCTCTTCAGTAACAGACATGAACGATACGGAGGGGATGTCTTTGATGACTGGGAGTCGCAGGCTAGATAGCCGAGCCAGGAATGCCAGAGACACTAAGGCGGCCGTGGCCCTTAAGGCTGGGAGAAGGTCGCGCGCGCCCCCTCTAGTGGCAGGAGCACGCTACCTGCCATGGAAACGAACAGAATGCGCCCTACACGCTGGGGAGAACGAGTTGCAGGCCGGGCCCAGGAGAGGTAGGAGAGCTGGGGGAGATGCGGGGACCCGGCGGCAGGCACGGGTACACCCTCAATCACGTACGAGGTCGTGGGTGTAAACCGAAACAATCGCCTCTATGGGGGAAATTTTGGAAATTAGAGGGTCATCGCCTTCTTATGGATTGATCTCAGGGTCATCGCATTCTATGGATTGAATCGGGGTATCCGCCTTCTTATTGGATGGATGTTGGAGTCATATTAACCTTCAGTAGATGGTTCTATATGAACATGGGGACACTTTACTAAGGGTCACGCAGCCGCGAAATCCGTCTGGTTTTTGCCCCGAATATTTCAGATTTGCGTGTTTTTCACGGAATTTGTGGCGCACGCGATAGATTTTGGGCGCAATCGCGTCCGACTTTCGTGCGACCAGAAATCGGGGGGGGGGGGGTGGGTGGCCACCGGACAACCCGAAGGATTCGGAAAAAAAAAACCGCCAGCAGAATTTAAAAAGCCTATTCGTGTCGCAGATCAAGCACTCAATACACCGGAAAAAAAAAAGCAGGGTGAACTCCAGCGGACCTCGGGCAGCAGCGACCCTGCGTGGAAGATCGGGCACGGACTTATGTGATCCCTAGGCAGAACCGAATCCGCGTCGGAGAACCCGCCGCTCGATCGCGACTGGAGCCGGGTAAGGTAATGTGCCCTTTGTGGTGCTGTAGATTTCCGGGCGGTGCGCCCCCATTCCGCCGGCCCTTTGATCTACAAAACTTGGAACTTGATATTTTTTGGATGTGTCTAGAAAAAATCTCTAGAATTATCCCTGGAATCCTCTGGCGATGATGTCTCACGGTTCGGTGTTTTTCGATTTGTCTAAGATTGGGTGATAGGAGACATTTGAGGCGGTCCAGATGCCGCGCTGCGTTTCCTAGGATCCGAAACCTGTATACTTACAGTGGGAATCTGCGTTCCAGAGGCGAGAAGATGAGAGGAAAATCGGGAGGTGCCCCTCCACCCACGTCCATAAAAATCCCCAAAGAGGCAAGCAGAACGACTACATTGTGATAATAAGATCTCTGTGGATGGCGGACCGATTAACCTCCATGACGGGACACCCATATAAGATCCATCTACAGGATATACATACATATATATATATATTCGGGGGGGAGTATTCAGACGCCTTTACATTTTTATTTATTTCATTGCAGTCAAATGGGAACATCCAAAATGTTCTTTTTTTAATTACTCATTAATGTGCACTCTGCCCCTGTTCTAATGTGCCCTCTGCCCCCCAGTAATGTGCCTCTGCCTCCCCCAGTCACACGTAATGTGCCCCTCTGACCCCCCCCCCCTGTAATGTGGCCCTCTGCCCCAGTAATGTAATCTGCCTCTGCACCCCCCCCCGCACCCCGTCCGTCGTAATGTGCCCTCTGGCACCCCCAGGAATGTGCCCTGCCTACCAGAATGTGCACTTACCCCCCCTCAGTAATGATTGAACATCTGCCCACCACACTAATGGCCCTATGCACCACTCATACCAAGTAATGTGTGCAATATACCACACACAAATAGTGAGTGCAGCTCTGGTGTATAATACAGGATGTAACTCAGGATCAGTACAGGATAAGTAATGTCATGTATGTACACAGTGACTGCACCAGCAGCAGAATAGTGAGTGCAGCTCCGCAGTAACTCGGAATTATTTTTGGAAAGATAATTGAAATTTGTAATGTGAGATAAGTATTTGTATTGCTAAGGTTTGTTGTCAGTATAATAATTCCTTGTTCCATCCGTCTTGTATGTGAGTATTGATCACGTGTTCTATCCCTTGTGGATTGTCACCGTGTCCCTCGTCTCTATGATTGCACATGTTCGCGGTGTCGCTCCGCTCAAGGGCTCTGAGGATAAAAGGAAAACATTAGGAGAGAAAAATACACAAAAATATATATAAAATGGAAGGTCCTGAGATTTATCTGCTATTGTTCGGCAGTGAAGATGAAAGTGTGAATCCTGCAGCCGCGGCCTCATCTATCAGGCGCAGTGATAAGAGGACGAGAAGCGGCAGAAGTGTGAATTGTGAAGCCACCGGTGACACTGTCCTCACGTCACCTGCTCCCAGCCGGATAAATGCTACGGAAAATTCTGGGCATTGCGGACCCTTCTTATTCTTCAGGATCTGATGTGTGTATTATGATTTTCTGCAGTATCTGATGTGTGTATTATGATGTTCTGCAGCAGCTGAGGTGTATATTATGAGGTTTTGCAACAGATGAGGTGTGTATTTTGGGGTTCTGCAGCAGATGAGATGCGTATTATGATGTTCTGCAGCAGCTAAGCTGTGTATGATGAGGTTCTTCAGCAGCTGAGGTGTGTATTATGAGGTTTTGTAGCAGTTGTGGTGTGTATTATGAGGTTCTGCAGCAAACCGGACATTCATGCAAAGGCCCCCCCGACCCTCCAATAAGAAAAGAAATTTCTTTGTGTGCTGACAGGTGGGAGATGTGCAAACAGACTTCCCTGCCTCTGCAGAGTGCTTTGCTTCAGATGGCCTCATCACAATCATGCCTGCTTCTGCAGCTATTGGCTGGGGGACGGTGCACCATGGTTTACAACGATGTCCTCCTGCTCTTGTCGCTATTCGTGGCTGCATCGGCTGGCGCAGGGCCACCAATTCACAGGAGCGACCTTACGGTCCTGGAAAGGGAAAAATGTGAGAAAAAGACGTTTAGATTTCTTAATTATTATAGGTTTTACTATTCTCGTTGTTTAAAAAAAATAAAAATGTGTCTCCCCAACATGTCGCACTATTTTTAACACTCACTCCTTAGGCGGTACTTCTAAAACCGGGGAGCGTCTCTGTATACTCCTGACTATATCTGCAATATTACGACACTGAATCTCACTCGATGCGGCCCTGCGAATACTGATGGGAGGGGATTCCGGTTCCCTTACCCGGAGGGAGCGTCTTCATATATAAAGTCGAATGGGGGGTCGTAGAATTCCTTTCATCCTCCCCTATGGGAAGGTTCATGAGAATATGGTTCCTAAGTTTATTAGTTCCTCCTCCTCTAGTTTTTTATTCCATTTTTTCCTCCTGATTTCTGCACGATGAATCTTTTATACCTACCCGACCTAACCCCTCATGCACTGGAATGTTTCTACTACTGACCCCTTGGCTTGTTTTCTGACCACTCCTTCACCTGTACCTAAATGTCCTGGTGCCACATAGCTGTCTACGACTGTTTGTCACCCCATTTAGGACAACTCCGGAGGTAGTGGACCCTGGAGGTTTCCCTCAGTGCAGTCCAGATCCACATCCGGGGGTTAAGGGTGAATACAGGGGACTACCTACCTCCTTGCACTTAATAATTCCCCTGCCTTCTACAACCGAACCCGTGAAGCAGAATGAATATGTTCAGAGTTTTCGGGACTTTGCTGAGATAAATTAAAGTGAGACAGGAAGACCTGCGAGCGCGGAGGTGTGAGGCCATCACTCCGCGCACCCATTGTTCATTTTGAAATCATTGTTGATTTCAACAGCCGCGCTAAGTAAGCCGATGGCACAAACAACAGAATTACCATATGACAGAGAAGAAGCCCGCCCCCTCCAAACGACTGCGCCCCTCCCGAGTACACAGCGCACGTTCAGAGGCAACACATGCCTTAAGGAGATCTGCAGACAACAGTAGTATTTATACAAGCTTACCGCGAATCAAGCAATTATCAAGGCTTTTTTAACACCCCCAGTACACAAGACCAGCGTCACCGGAGGCCGGGCTGGCTTCTATGGTCTTCATAATACAATCTGCTTGCAATCTCAGGTCAGTGGAGAGCTCTTCTTCAGTGCCAGACCACCCTACCACATCTGGGTGCAAAAACCTACCGAAGTAGCCTCATAATACCCACGTGAGATACTGCAGACATCATTATAAAATAACACCTCAGCTGCTTGTCAGAACCTCACTTAAATACACTCTCAGCTGCTGCAGAACATCTTATACAACACCTCAGCTGCTGCAGAACTTCGCTTACCACACACATCAGCTGCTGGCCAGAACATCATCATAACACACACAGCTGATGCAGAACATCATTATAACACAACCCGTCCTCTCAGCTGCTGCAAACCACATATACCAACACCCGCTGCTGCAGAACCTCATAATACACACCTCGCTGCTTACAGACATCAATAATACACATCACAGCTGCTCACAGAACATCATAATACCACCATCTATACTTAAGAATATCTATCACCCTCATACTCAGAATAGCATAAACACACCTTAACTGCTGCCAGAGTACATAATAACAAACAACAGTCGCTGCAAAACCAAATGGTATAACACTCAGCTGCTGCAGATCCCATAATCAACGCCACTATCCTACCAAAGCTGCAGAATCACTCACAATCCACACCAAACTGCTACAAAAGCCTCATAATACAGCACACCCTCAGATGCTGCAGAACAACCTCATAATACACACCACAAAACTAGCCTACAAACCTCATAAATCACCTCGATCGACTCGCTGCGAATACCTCTCATAATACACACCACAACTGCTACAAACCATCATAATACAAATCAACACCTTCACAGCTGCTGCACACTTAACTCAGGATCAGTACAGGATAAGTAATGTCATGTATGTACACAGTGACTGCACCAGCAGCAGAATAGTGAGTGCAGTATAATACAGGATGTAACTCAGGATCAGTACAGGATAAGTAATGTCATGTATGTACACAGTGACTGCACCAGCATAGTGAGTGCAGCTCTGGGGTATAATACAGGATGTAACTCAGGATAAGTAATGTCATGTATGTACACAGTGACTGCACCAGCAGCAGAATAGTGAGTGCAGCTCTGGAGATACAGGATTTAACTCAGGATCAGTACAGGATAAGTAATGTCATGTATGTACACAGTGACTCCACCAGCAGCAGAATAGTGAGTGCAGCTCTGGAGTATAATACAGGATGTAACTCAGGATCAGCACAGGATAAGTAATGTCATGTATGTACAGTGACTGCACCAGCAGTAGTATAGTCAGTGTAGCTCTGGAGTATAATACAGGATGTAACTCAGGATCAGTACAGGATAAGTAATGTCATGTATGTACACAGTGACTGCACCAGCAGCAGAATAGTGAGTGCAGCTCTGGAGTATAATACAGGATGTAACTCAGGATGAGGACAGGATAAGTAATGTCATGTATGTACACAGTGACTGCACCAGCAGCAGAATAGTGAGTGCAGCTCTGGGGTATAATACAGGATGTAACTCAGGATCAGTACAGGATAAGTAATGTCATGTATGTACACAGTGACTGCACCAGCAGCAGAATAGTGAGTGCAGCTCTGGAGTATAATACAGGATGTAACTCAGGATCAGTACAGGATAAGTAATGTCATGTATGTACAGTGACTGCACCAGCAGCAGAATAGTGAGTGCAGCTCTGGGGTATATAGGGGGGCAGTATTATAGTAGTTATATTCTTGTACATAGGGAGCAGTATTATAGTAGTTATATTCCTGTACATAGGGGGCAGTATTATAGTAGTTATAGGTGGCAGATACTAGATCAGCACCAGGCAAAGTAAAAAATTAATTTTATTAGAAAAACAATAAAAACCTGATCACATGGGGAGAACAAGGTTCTGTGTTTCTGACCTAACAAACTGGACCCCCCCCCCCCTCTATAGATGGAGGCACATGAAAGGTTAGCTCCTGATTGATATTTCTCCTCCTCGCTGTCGTCACCCTATTATTCTCCGTCCTGAGACAGACGAGGCGGCACCCGTTTCCTATTAAGGCTAGTCTATCCCAGGGTCACCTGATCTGGCCAGCCAACCACTGCTATCGACGTGTAAGGGTACCACGTCATGCTGGGTGGAGTGCAGAGTCTCCTGGCTTGTGATTGGCTCTGTTTCTGACCGCCAAAAAGCAAAACGGCGGGAGCTGCCATTTTCTCGAGCAGGCGCAGGAGGCAGTATTATAGTAGTTATATTCCTGTACATAGGAGGCAGTATTATAGTAGTTATATTCTTGTACATAGGGGGCAGTATTATAGTAGTTATATTCTTGTACATAGGGGGCCGTATTATAGTAGTTATATTCCTGTACATAGGAGGCAGTATTATAGTAGTTATATTCTTGTACATAGGGGGCAGTATTATAGTAGTTATATTCCTGTACATAGGGGGCAGTATTATAGTAGTTATATTCCTGTACATAGGGGGTAGTATTATAGTACTTCTCTTGCATATAGGGGCAGTATTGTAGTAGTTATATTCTTTTTTTTATAGGAACAGCTGTCAGGTTCTTAGAATATAAATTTATGTGTTTAATGCTATAAATTGTGAAATACCTGAACAATTAGATTAGTAATGATTACAGATGTTAGAATGTCTTTGTATGGATAAATGCAGCCAAGAATTCTTTTCGTTTGTCTTCCATCTGTTCCAGCGCACGGCCTCATCTTACATTTCGTTGTGTAGATTTCTTAAATTCCTAATGTCTACATATCATCACTTTCCCAGACATAATATCCACATCCCCCACGCCACAGGTTAAGGTCACCAGAACAGCGCCACCTGCAGTTAAAAACCTGCACTACAAGGGAGACCTCCTATCCCCCCACCACCACGACTTGTCTACCCGACTGCTTCTTCTAACATCTTGTAGGACGTGAATGAGAAGGATTTTGCTTTTCATCCTTATTCATGGTTCCGGGAGACGTACCCGAGGCTGGTTGTGGCCTTTTTGGAGGTCGGTGGGTAGCTCTAGCCTGGGGTACACACTCCATCTAATTAATCAGCCCTTTATACGTTAAGACACGCAGAAAATTCCTGCAGGTATTTGTGAACCTTGTGGAGAGAGACGTACAATAGCATCCTTTATTTCCCAAATTCCCGGCTCGCCAACTTTATATCACGGTTTCCCAGGTGGGATCGGAGGCTGCGGCAGGTCGCGGCTTGCTCAGCTGTCATGCCAGGGAAGTCTCCTGGTTGAGGTTTAGTGAACATGCCACTGATACTGTACTACGGTAGTTGGCTCGCAGCAGACTCTGCAGCTGGCACCCGGCCAGTCTTAAGTTCTCGCTGGCTTCCCTCGAGAAATACGAGAGTCAGCGGTGCCACCGAGGAGGAGGAAAGCCAGCGATGGCCTGTGCTGCTCCGAACCTAATCACAGACCTTCATGGTGGACATCTGTCTTCTCCTAGGACGTTCTAGGTCTTCTGAATCTCTGAGTCTTGGTCTTTTCGATTTTGTTTGGGAATAACAACCAATAACGCCCCCGTTCCCCAGGTTTTCTTCATCCTTTGTAGTCCCCAATTTTATCGACATCTCACTGACTGTGACAAATGTACAGTTTATCGTCTTGTCAAAGAATTCAGGGGTTTTCCTAACGTTATGGAAATCTACCACCAGAATCAGGGATTGTAAACCCAGCACATGCTGGTCTGTGCCCCCTTTAGCAGGATATGCTCTTCTTTTAGCTTTTTATTCCCTTGTTTTTTTTTTAAAAAGACTTCTAAAATTATGCAAATGAGTATGAGGGGCACTGGGCAGAATGGTGGCTCACTGGTTAGCACTACATCCTTGCAGCGCTGGGGTTCTGGGTTCAAGTCCCATCCAGGTCAACATCTGCCAAGACTTTGTATGTTCTCTCCGTGTTTGCGTGGGTTTCCTCCGGGTCCTCTGGTTTCCTCCCACACTCCAAAACATACTGGTGGGTTGATTAGATTGTGAGCCCCATGGGGACAGGGACTGATTTGGCAAACTCTGTGCAGCGCTGCATAAATAAAGGAATTTTTATTGTTATTATTAACAGCTGTGGAGCTTGGTTTACTATCCTTGACCCTGGTGGTATATTTCCTTTAAATTGATAGCCTATCTCCTAATTGGTCAAGGCCCAATCTCTGCACGTCTGGTATAGAGTTGCACCTACCTTCTTTAAACAGTGGTGCCCACCCATCACCCATTTTGTATTAATAATAATAATTACTTTATTTATATAGTGCACACAGATTACACAGCACTGCACAGAGCTGCCAGATCAGTCCCTGTCCCCAATGGGGCTCACAATCTAATCAACCTACCAGTATGTTTTGGAGTGTGGGAGGAAACCGGAGGACCCGGAGGAACCCCACGCAAACACGGAGAGAACATACAAACTCTTCAGATGTTGACCTGGGTGGGATTCAAACCCAGGACCCCAGTGCTGGTTTGCAGGACAGTCCTGTACATGGTTGGGTGCAGTTACCTGCACAGCAGCTAGGAGCGCCGAAGAACCTTCAGGACACTCCCCTTCTTATTTGTCTACGCCCACTTAGGAAAGTCATCGCCGCTTTAACATAAAAATGACATTGGACACTCTTCCGCAAATGTGTGAGGTCTTCCTAGTTACCGAAAGCCTCCCGGATGTTTTGGGAGGGTCCAAAGTGTGAAATTTCAGAGGTTCTGTGATGGGTTCTGACATTCCAGTCATAGATTTAGAGATAATATTTCAGTTCACCACATATTATCCGAATTTCTTTCCTATTCAATATCTGACAAAAAAAAAAAACAGTCCGTACATTGTGAAATTCCGTATTATGTCACATTTCTGAGGTATTTATGACCAGATCCGATGTAGGGAAGTGACACGCCGTGTAGAGATGTGATGGGATAAAAGGAAGTGAGCGCTTCACGGACAGGAAGTGGATTGAGTGAGATTTCCTGTGTACATTGCATATGGCCGACAATGTCCCATCCATCATTACTAATGAGCCTCCTCAATGTCACCGGGCACAGGATGGACAAAGGATGTGACCGGCCCGTGCACACAGACCCACATTAGTCAGCAGATATCAGATGTAATGGTCTCTTACATCAAACATAATAGGATTAGATACACAGCTCAGAAGACTGTATCACACATGATAGGATTTGATACACAGCTCAGCAGACAGTATCACACATGATAGGATTAGATACACAGCTCAGCAGTCAGTATCACACATGATAGGATTAGATACACAGCTCAGCAGACAGTATCACACAGGATAGGATTAGATACACAGCTCAGCAGACAGTATCACACAAGATAGGATTAGATACACAGCTCAGCAGTCAGTATCACACAGGATAGGATTAGATACACAGCTAAGCAGACAGTATCACACAAGATAGGATTAGATACACAGCTCAGCAGACAGTATCACACAGGATAGGTGTACATAGGGGGCAGTATTATAGTGGTTATATTCCTGTACATAGGGGGCAGTATTATAGTAGTTATATTCTTGTACATAGGAGGCAGTATTATAGTAGTTATATTCTTGTACATAGGGGGCAGTATTATAGTAGTTATACTCTTGTACATAGGGGGCAGTATTATAGTAGTTATATTCCTGTACATAGGGGCGGTGTTATATATGTGTGATATGATATTATGTTGCACAGTTAGATACTTGCTCTATAAATCTTCATTACTATTTGGTGAATAACAGCCTGTATAGGTCCTGGCTGAGCTGTGGGTAGGAGCAGTCAGGTCATGATGTAGGTCAGGTCATAAGAAGGTCT
Source organism: Engystomops pustulosus (assembly GCA_019512145.1). NCBI lineage: Eukaryota > Metazoa > Chordata > Amphibia > Anura > Leptodactylidae > Engystomops > Engystomops pustulosus. The sequence goes on along the minus strand of WNYA01000477.1, from coordinate 67,178 downwards.
CGCTCACCTGCTTAATCCTTATTTTATTTTTCTGCGCTCTCAAATAACCTGCAACATGTTGTTACTCGGAGAATGGACTCAGTATAATTAGAAAATGACAATCCCTGATGGTAATCTTGGGTATCGGTTTGCTGGTGGATGGGGGTTTATGTGACCTTGTGGAGCCGGGCGGAGGCTCCGCGCTGTGATGTGCGGTATATGACACACTGCCCTGGCGGCTATATGGAGTCATAGACGGGTTTGCCGCCTGAGTCTGGAGTATTAGGGTTAATTAAAAAAATGACATTCCGGCCTAAAGTGTGTTTACTTCTACACAAGATATTACGGATAATACCGGATAAAAGTTGATTCACTAGAACAAATTTACTAAATATTGAGAAATCTTTCAAGGTTAAAAGCGAACCTTTTTTACAGGTAAATCCTTTCTAGAATTCTCTTTTTTATGTGAAATCTCACTCGTTTACCTATAAAGTCATGTGACAATGAGCAGAGAAGAGTCATATTTTACCTGAGATGAGTCAAATTTAGAGGTTGCACTTCAGATGCTCTTATCTGTTCTATAGCACCTAGAAATTTGGTGCTGGCATCATCTTAAAGATAAGAATTATATCTTTCAGATCACTGACAGTTAAACAAAGGATGGGAATTGGATTTCTATCCACAACTCACATTTCCTACTATGTGTTTTACTGCCTGTATCTTCAGTTCTGTAGCTCACAGAACCACAAAAATCTTAAAGTTTCGATTCTTAGCTTTAATATGACACCAGCAGGATTTCACATAAAGAAAAGAATTCTAGAAAGGACATTTCATACTTACTTCAGGGTCTCATTTGCATTATTTGTAAAGCATTTTCTTCGTTAAAACAAAGTCATAAGAAGCGGATCCTGCCAGAGAGGACACATAACAGCATGTCAGTGCTTGGTTGACAATCCTTCATCCTGGTGTTAGATTTCCTTTAAGATCTTCTAATCTTCTGTACAAGTCAAAAAATTGTCTAAAACAATTCATAATCTTGGCAAAGGCATGTTAGACAGTTCTTTGGTGCAAATAAGCAATCTGGTGCAGTTTGTACAAAGAGCACATTATGTATTTTACTTCAGAGCTGCACTCACTATTCTGCTGCTGGTGCAGTCACTGTGTACATACATGACATTACTTATCCTGTACTGATCCGGAGTTACATCCTGTATTATACTCCAGAGCTGCACTCACTATTCTGCTGCTGGTGCAGTCACTGTGTACATACATGACATTACTAGAGATGAGCGAGCACTAAAATGCTCGGGTACTCGTTATTCGAGACGAACTTTTCCCGATGCTCGAGTGCTCGTCTCGAATAACGAGCCCCATTGAAGTCAATGGGAGACTCGAGCATTTTTCAAGGGGACCAAGGCTCTGCACAGGGAAGCTTGGCCAAACACCTGGGAACCTCAGAAAAGCATGGAAACACCACGGAAATGGACAGGAAACAGCAGGGGCAGCATGCATGGATGCCTCTGAGGCTGCTTAAACGCACCATTATGCCAAAATTATGGGCAACAGCATGGCCATGACAGAGTGACAGAATGAAGCTAGATAGCATCTAAAACATCCAATAATTGACCCTGACACTATAGGGGACGGCATGCAGAGGCAGGGGCAGCAGCGGCAGGCTAGAGAGTGGCATGGCGACATACCCTAAATGGACTCAGGCTTCAAACCAATGGGTGGCAGAGAGGAACCAAAGGAGGTGAGCAAGAAGTGCTCAAATAATATCGGTACATGATAAAAGTTTGCCAGTATATTTTGTGGATTACAACAGCAGGTGGCGACAAAGTTAACATGGAAGCCATGAAAACAACCCAAAATTCTGCCTACACAGCTCGTTTGATAAGGGGACCGTATGGAGGCAGTGAACTAGTAGTAGATTAAAGGTGCTGCAGTTAAAACTATGTTAGGTTGATCTTGGCATGGAGCTGGGCGCTTCCCGCCAGGCGAGCTTTCGCCAACCAAGCCCCTGTCTCAGGCTACCCCAAACAGCACTTCTAGAACTTTGGTATAAGATCAGTGTATAGCGTTCTTATAAGTTTGGATATGCGGGTGAGGGGAATGTAACAGATGCGCCAAGAAGCGTGAAATAATATTGTATGATAAAAGTTTGCCAGTGTATTTGTGGATAACAACAGCTTTGGTGGCGACAAAGTTAACACTTTGATGTGGAATCCATGAAAACAACCCAAAATTCTGCCTGACAACACTCGTTTGATAAAGGACGATGTATGGAGGCAGCTATATGGACGACTTTTGGAGGTAGCAATGGAGACAACTGTGGAGGCTGTATGGAGACAATTTAATTTGGATAGTGCCTGTATGTGGCAGTCCAAAAAAGTTTTCAAACCAGAGGTGCAGGTAGCTGGCCCTCCAGAAAAATGAAATAGATTGAGTGCCTGTATGTGGCAGTCCAAAAAAGTTTTCAAACCAGAGAGAGGTAGTGGCCCTCCAGAAAAATGAAATAGATTGAGTGCTGTTGGTTGCAGTCCAAAAAAGTTTCAAACCAGAGGAGCAGGTAGGTGGCCATCCAGAAAAATGAAATAGATTGAGTTTCCTGTATGTGGCACTTTCCCAAAAATTGTTTAAAACAGAGGACCGGTAGGTGGCCCTCCATAAAAATTAAATGCATAAAGACATAGCTAGAGCCAGTGGCCCTTTCAAAAAATAGCCGGTGAGGGGAATGTAAACAGATGCGCAAGAAGCGCTGAAATAATATCGGTAAATGGTAAAAGTTTGGCAGTATATTTTGTGGATTACACAGCAGGGTGGCGACAAAGTTAACAAGTTTGATGTGGAATGCCCTGTAATAGCTCTTGGGCGGTGTGCCTTTTATCGCCTAGGCTCAGCAGTTTGAGCACCGTCTGCTGTCGCTTAGCGACGGCACTGCTGCTGTGCCTAGAGCTAGCGACTGATGGCGCCATGCCCACGGATGGTAGTTCGGAGGAGGAGGTGGAGGAGGGGTGGGAGGAGGAGGAGGCATAGTAGGCCTGAAAGACCTGGACCGAGGTAGGCCCCGCAATCCTCGGCGTCGGCAGTATATGACCAGCCACATGGTCAGACTCAGTCCCAGCCTCCACCAAGTTAACCCAATGTGCCGTCAGCGATATATAGTGGCCCTGCCCGGCAGCACTCGTCCACGTGTCCGTGGTCAGGTGGACCTTGTCAGAAACGGCATTGGTAAGGGCACGGATGATGTTGTCTGACACGTGCTGGTGCAGGGCTGGGACGGCACATCGTGAAAAGTAGTGGGGGCTGGGGACCGAATACCGAGGGGCGGCCGCCGCCATGAGGTTGCGAAAGGCCTCGGTCTCTACCAGCCTATAGGGCAGCATCTCCAGGCTAAGCAATCTGGAGATGTGGACATTGAGGGCTTGGGCGTGCGGGTGGGTTGCACTATATTTCCTTTTCCGCTCCAGCGTCTGGGGTATGGAGAGCTGAATGCTGGTGGATGCTGTGGAGGATCGTGGAGGCGACGATGGGGTTTTTGGGCCAGGGTCCTGGGCAGGGGGCTGACTATCAGCTGACACAGGGGAAGGAGCAGTGGTGTGCACGGCCGGAGGTGAACGGGCTTGCTGTGGGCCCCCCTTCCACATATAAGTGGGATTCTGGGTTAACTTTGGGCACGCTACTCAAAGTTGGTCATCATGGTGGTCTGTACTTGGCATGTACGTATGGATGGTAGCTGTAAACCACACGGAAGATGGGAAATGCATAATCTCTTCTTGTCTTAATGGATGCTGCACAGTTAGGGGGCATGAATATAGTAACTAATATATCGAATTTCGGCTAATCCAACTTCAGTGAAAATGCTTTTAGACAGAATGAGGCCCGTTAGTAGTGTGGTCTCCTATAGGAATTCCCTCCCTCCCTGACCTGGAGTTAAGTAGCATCCAACCCTGGACAGTCTTGGTGCAACGCGACACTGAGGATAAATGAATAATGATGTCCCCCAGATGTACTTGATTGGATTCAGTCGGAGATTGGAAGGCCAGTAAATATAATTGATGCCTTCATTAGGCATGAACTCCGACAATAACGGACCAGATAGTCCTAGAATTGTTCATATGGTAGCACAGAAGGAACTGCACTCGCAAATGGCCAACTTGGTGCTTATTTAGAAGGGAGGGTCGAGCACTTGCACTTTGGTCTCGTTCACCGTTTCAGGGATTGCACAAAAACGGCTGTGACAAGGTTATTAACATGGGTCGGCTTTTTCCCTGGGATTGTGTCCGACGTAATCCCAGGCTGTCCCATGTGACACAGATTGTGTGTCATTTTCCGTTAGAAACGATCCGACTGATGCAACTGAGCGTGGTATTAACCTTTTTTAAATTGTTGCAAGACAATCCCACTTCATGCCCACAAAGAAGTTTGACTCCATCAGGAAGCTACACATGCAGTTATCGGGTGCTACGTCTTATGACTTGCGGCCAGATGCAATTATCGTCAGACCATGCCCTTTCGGTGAACTGCCCGCGGACGGGTAAGTAAATTGCCCAATTAGTCCTGAGGATCTCAAGCAGTAGCCATGGCACTCAGGGTACTTCTGCTAGTACATGGAAGGCTATCTGGTCCTCCAAAGAATGCCTTCTTACTAAATTACTAACTACTGACCCACTGCCACTGTCCAAGTTGGAGGAATTTGCAAGAACAGTCACTTTTCTCTTACTTACGGCATCTCTTCTCTGTCATGTCTATCACATATTACATTACTGCTCACACTGTTAAACCAGTCATGTTTGAGAATATTCAATACAACAGAAAATTCTCCTCAACTTCTACTTCTTCAAAAACTGTCATGGCTATATCAATGTGTGTCAGTTTTAACCAGCCTCTAAGAGAAACGCCCACAGATGCCAATTTGTTGAATCTTCTGCCATTTGGAGTTCTTTGGCAAATGAACCATTCCTTTTTTAGGTTTATCCATATAAGCTGACCCACCCTTATTATGGTAGTTTGTGGCAAACATCTTTACCCCAAGACATAAAAAGTTTAGTAGGCTATGTATCTACCTAGTGTACAAGATGGTATGGGGACCCAACAATGTACCGTGTATGACCCCGCAAATTCATCGAAGAGATCCATACCTCTACACTCAATGTGTTGTGTAGAGTGCCTAAGAGTCATGTAGCATCCTTGTTCCATGTCCATTAAAAATAAATATAATTGCTTGTCTATATTCTATTAGGGCTCTATCAGAAAAGCAGTCTTTCCCCTGTCCCAAGTACTATTTATGACCTGTTAACTGTTTACTGGTAAGGTTGCTGGCAGAAGTGCGTAATGTGGAGAAAGGACCGGTCAAGCAGAGTAACTGCACTTTGTTTTGATAAGGGCAAGTTTAGGGAACTTATGGTCCCCCATTTTTCTTATTGCCAGTAGTTTACAAAGTCAGATTGCTACGATCAGGTACTCTTAGCCCTAACCCTGTGTTATAAGATACGTTTCTTTATGGTAGCCCTTTAAACAATGAAGTTTCAAAAGTTTGGTACACTTAAAACCAAAAACGATGCCATCCTTGTGTGTAAGCAAAACCACAAGTTAAAGACTGTAACTGTATTGCAATCATGCGAAAAGATAAACAATCATCAAGTTCTTTTGTCTTCTCAACATGGTGGCGATGTTTCCTTTACACAGCAAGTGAACATAAAGATAAACTCATATCTGTGGTGGACTTAGTAAAGAATATTTTGGGGTTCTCATATGAATTTTACAACAGTAAGAATCTTGATAAATGCAAGGTGTTATTTGCACTGCCCCTGTTGGAAGATACTTAAATAAACCACCACTAACATCAAGCTTGTAAATAAATATCAGAATAAATATAGATAACAGTGTGGGTTATTTATCATTGGTTTCCCTCACTTTTTGTGTCAGAAAAAGAGTCTCAAAAATTTTTTGGGGACTTTTCACTGCTAAATCTCAACATGTACTCTTCCGCCACTTTCTTAATCTGGGTACATAGAACTGCTTCTAGTACAATTCAGCAAAGTCCCATAAGATTCTCACAGTTACTTCGTCCAGTCCTGCTGGTGTATGTTCGCTGGGCTTTTTATGCATTTTGAGAATTTTTGGTGGACTGAAAAAAAAAAAAAATCCCACACAGAAGTAGGCCATAAACATTTTTTAAAGACCCATGTCCTGCATTTTCACTAAAAACGATGTTCTTCTGTAATTGGTACAGAAAAAGGGAATATTGACTTGATTTGGATATCAAGCGCGACTGGAAATGCCCAGAGGTTATAAGACGTTTTTGTCATTTCCATTAAATGGATCAATACATTTGATTATCCTTCATCGGCTTCTCTTTTGACATAGCATATCCCTGTAATGTATCATCTCAGTAGTTTAACATCTGTAATGGAATACATAAAATAAGGGACATTATCAAAACTGGAAAAACGGTAAAATAAAGGTACCCTCAGTCCTAAAAAAAACACAGTGTGCGATATATGTAAGCGTCTGAAAGTACGAATTTCTAGTTCCCATGGCATTAATCACAGCTCCCCTTTAAATATTCAGGAGCACCGTTAAATGAAAGCTGAGCTGTCATTGGTTGGGCAACTAGACATATTCGACTTCGTATCAGCGGAGAAATCTGCCCCAGTATGTCACAAAAAAAATATTTGTATTTCAGGTACTTTTTTTTATCAAGTTACAAGCTGAATTATACACCATTTGCTCTTGTAATTTTTTTCTATCTACTCTTCTAAAACAGGAAACATTATCTTAAAAGACCTCCCTAAGAATCGACCGGCAACGCGCGTCGGGGTTCGTGTCCACTCGCCTTTTTCTCCTGAAATGATGCAAACCTGGTCGGTATAACTTCATATTTCTTTGCACTATGCACTTTATATCCTTGTATGTCTGCTATACCTACCACACAGATTTAGATACGAATCTAATATAGCTCAGTGAAATATTGAGGGCACCGTAGTATTGATATTAAAACCATTTTTATGAGTTCTTATTACTATTTGATGTGACCGAGTATTCATGTCGTTACTGTCCATCTGAACGCTTGATTGTAATATTTATCTAGTGCCCTCCAGGCTATTTATTTATCTGTAATTGTATTACACCCACTTCGGAATGGTTTTGCAACCTTTTGGTCCACCAGGGATTGTGTTTTAATGGGTTGGTTTTTTAATCATGGTATCATACATTTGTATTTTCTGTGTATTTTTAATGAAATAAATATTAATACTTTTTGTCAATAATTGTTGTTTTATTACTTGGACATACTTTTGAGGTCCGTTTTAAGGTACAAAAATTAATTTAAAAACAGAGTCCCTGGCCAATAAGCGCAGGGTCCCTATGGAGATAGAACAGGGGGTTTTGATTTTATATCTTGCTAAAAAGTAAAAATCAATAAGTGCTTTTTTACCAAATGTAAACATTACAAACAGAGATAAAGGCTGAAACCTGGAACCACCCACATTTTTATAACAATTATAAAATATTGAGTTCTGGTTATTTAGGGTCAGCAGCTTATTGAAAAACTCATTTTTAAGTGATCGTCAGGAGTTTAAACCATATACAGTGTTGCTTATCCTGGTAGAGCGTGTAGTCATACCTCTGTGTGTATTGTATGTAGCAGCAGGAATGTGTATCTGATCTGGATAACCGTATTTGTTTGGACTATAATGGCCCAAAAAAAATCCTTTGTTTTCCTCAAGAAATCAAGATCGCTTTGTAGTCCCGTGCGACCTATATAATGAACCGTACTGCAGACAAGACACTGCCTTGAACTGTGGCCACAGTCTGCCACCTGCTGGTCATTTCATTCCTTATAATCGCGTTGCGCGCCTTATATATTGAACCTAGATGTTTTTAAGCAGGCAATTTTTGATGTGCGCCTTTACTCCGGTGCGCCACATGTTTGTACGTGAATAGGAACAGTTGGAGAAATTTGGTTTAGTAAGTAAATGAAAATGTGCCTGGAATCCAAGATTAATGTGAATATCAATAATCTGGACTTTATCATATATACCTAACATCAGCATAACAATCAATTCTGTTGGATATGTGAACATGTAAAAAAAAACACATGCAAACACAGCAATAATATAAAAAAAAGTCTCGGGATCTGCACAAAGGCACATAAATCTGACGTGCCCATGTGTTTTTTATCAATGTAGCAGTTTAATGCTGATCCTTTACTAGACTTTTATTATGAAAACATTCATACCCCATTATGGAAATTACCAACGATAGATGAATGGTGAAAGTCTGAGGTCATGACAACGGTCTCCAATAGATACATTACTCTTATTGGTAGGAGTCTGTGGACACTTCCTGTTGGTCTATCCGTTCATAGGCAAATAATTGCCTACAAGATAAATCTAAATCCAGCTAAAAGATATGGAACATTTGTTTCAATAACAGTTATTGCTCCTGGTCCAAAATAAGTCCTGGGGACGGTGCAATTAGATTTTTTTTCACAAGTTTTAACTGATGTCTTTTTGAGATAAAACCTTTAACCATTATAACAATTGAAGTAACTTGTCTTCACAACGCATTGTCCTTTGTATATCCGTTATTTTTGCACTGATATTGCCAATAAGGGTCATTTCCATCTATGAAATATTATAAATAGTTGTTAAGCGAAAATTGTGGGGAAATAAAATCAAAAAATCTAAAATTTTAATACTGTAGACATTAAAAAAATGTCAAAAGTTAAAAAAACCGCAATTACGCTGTTTTCCTGTGGCTTGATTTTTACGCTTTCACTGTGCACCCCAAATGACTATGTCTATTTTTATTTTTTGGTCGGTGCAAATCAAGGGATACCAAATTTTGGTATAGGTTTTATAATGGTTTTTTCATACATTTAACCAAATTACAAAACTCATGTACGAATTTTTGTTTTGTTCTAAAACTTTTTTTTGACTTTGTGTAAGAGCTGTGTTGGGTATCTTTTTGAGACCTCTGTGAAGTTTTTCAATGCTTCCATTTTTAGGACTGTATGACCTTTCGACTCACTTTTTTTTGAAATTTTTATATTTTTCAAACATGGCAAAAAAATTGGGCCATTTTTACTTTGGGCGCTATTTCCATTTCCAGGTTGAAAACCAGTGACAAAATGTGATTATATTTTTTATAGATCGTGGATTTTTGGTATGCGAGATACCTAACTTATGTTATGATTGTTTACTGTTTTATTTATATGGGTTCTAGGGAAAGGGGCGTGATTGAATTTTTAGGGGTTTTTTTATATATATTTATGTGTTTAACTTATCATACCTATCTCCATGTACTTGTGACTTTGGAATAGCCGAGGTTGTCATGGCAACAGACTCGCCAACCCCTGATTACATCATGGGGTGCGACAATCTTTTAATGCCACTGACAATCTGTGGATGGGGTTACACCCACGTATTGTTATTGGCTATGAGTAGATCAGCCCGTGAGCCCTCTCCATTCATTCCGCAGCGGACATGTGACGTAACTAATTACCATATAATTTTGTATTTATGAAAATTATGTTCTTGGTGCAGGTTGGGGTGTGGGACCATCTGCTGGAAGCCCTGTTTTCTTCTTTCTGCCTATGACACCCAGTTCTTTCCATTTACACAATGTTTGGGCATCTCATGTAGAAATAACTTAAACACGCACCAGTAAGCCCCCTGTCCAGGTGGGCATGGAGGGCGCGTATTTGGGCCTGTCCAGCTGCAGAGTGGGTCATCGCAATATAGTCCCGGACTCAATGCGATGCCTAGATATAGCGGGACACAGGTTATAGCACTGGTGTATAATGCACAGCACTTGAATAATCCATCTCACTCGTTCTCTCTAAATGACATTATTCTGAAAGCTTTTTACAGTGCTCTTCACCAAATTCGTTTTTTACTTTACTAGTTGTTACAGGGCGGTCCTCTACTTAAGAACCACTCCGCTACATACGACGCCCTATTTCAAGCTGACCTCTGGTATTGGTATTTACTGTCTTTAGCCCTAGGCACAAGTGATCAGCTATAACAGTTTATCACAGGCGTCTGTAATGACGCTTTATTGTTATCCTGATTCTTATGACACCAACATTTTAAAATCCAATTGTCACAGAGACCAAAAATGTTTTGGCTGGATTCAATGATAAATATACAGGTCCCGACTTACATACAAATTTCAACTAGACACAATACCTACAACCCATTTTTATGTAACAACCGGGGACTGCCCTGTATATGTGATAACATATACTGCCGTACACTGCTTACAAAATGTGTTGGCCAGAGCATATTAAAAACCTTTTGCACAAATTATTAGAGTCTGGAGTATGTAGATTAATTTTATGTCCCCCATTACTTCACTGTCATATAAGCCAAAAAAATGTAAAATGCCAATGCACTTTGAGTTTTCGACTCAAACATGAATTTTTACAACATGATTATAACCATTCAACTGGTGATTGGTTTTAGTGTTGTGTTAAAAAGAACTTTTATTATTAAAAGTGAAAAAAATGACCAAGACATACACAACAAGCATCCGCCTATGATAATGGTGGCTTTTCCCCAATGTATATCTTGCACTTATGTCTCTGCATTTTTTTCAGCAGTTTTTACTGAGTGCTACAATAACAATGATTAGAGCAGTATTCACACTATTACGTACTGACTGCCTGCCAATTATAGTCCTACACCTCAGTTCTACATCTCCGATTATGGTCGCAGTCTTTACTCTGGTAACCCAGCCTTAGTCTTTCCGCAATATTTAAGTTCCTCATCTGCGGCTCCATGTCCCTGTCCTGTCTATACATAACCTATGCTGCCTATCTAAACATTCTCACATCTCCCTCCCCTAGCATGTTTTTGCCAGGTTTTTTTAATCTGACTCATCAGAGGGCCATCGTGACATAGTGTCCTGTAGGCAGTGCAAGTTGCAGTGTCATTGCAGCCTCCGAGAGTAAGCTATTTAAAGACATGGCTCCCCCCTGTCAGACAAGCCTCCCTAGACCACAGATCACAAGACGTGACATCATACTGGAGGGCGAGAACCTACCTTCAGTCCCTTGTGTCCTGTATGGGAGAATTGTAGGTTGAGATATGCATTCAATCACATAGTGGGACTGTCAGAGGCGCGTTCACAACGTTGCGTTTTGGGGTCTTCCGTTTGAAACGCATATACACACTGATAGAGAGGTGATTTGCCCTAATTTCATTTCCTAATTACATACCTTACATTTGTACGCAATGTTAACACATGTGTTAACAAAATGCCATGTGTTAATGTTTTAATGCATGGCGTTAAATCACGTTTACAATGTGTTGTGTAAACGGACATGTTTACGTGATGTCATTAGGCAAATCACCCTCCTCAGCTTTTATATGCGTTTCAAACGCAATGAAAACGCAGGTCAAAACGCAACGTGTGAACGCGCCCTCAGGGCTCGTTCCACATTGCGTTTTTGACCTGCGTTTTCATTGCGTTTGAAACAACAGCTGAGGAGAGGTGATTGCACTAATTACATCACTGTGTAACATTTTCAGTGTACAAAACGCTCGTGAAACTCGAGTTAATGCATGCGTTAACTTGGTGTGTTTACAGACGTAACGGTTAATGTAATTCGGCAAATCACCTCTCACGCTGTTTGTATATCGCTTTTCAAACGCAATGAAACAGCGTGACCAAAACGGCAACGTGTGAATGCGCCCTCAGGAGGCCGCTGTCACTAACCGCTGAGGCTCATTCCACAACGTTGCTTTTGTACCTGCGTTTTCATGCGTTTGAAACACATATACGCACTGAGGAAGGTGATTTCTATTACACTCACTGTTACATTTCCGTTTTACAAAACGCATCGTTAACGCAACTAAGTAAACGGATAATGAATTGAGGCAAAGTAACCTCTCCTAGCTGTTGTATATGGTTTCAACGCAATGAAAACGCAACGTGTGAAGCGTGTCCTTAAGCGGCCTTCATAACGCTACGCTAGCCGCACAGGGGGAGGTTCCTCAGAGCCGAACGCACATGCGTTCAGGAAACGCATGCGATTGTTTAAGCCGTTTCGCAGGCAACCGCATGCGCATATCGGACTGAGGACCTCCCCCCTGTGCGCTAGCGTCGCTTCTAAACGACGCTTGGTGGTATGGGTCACCGCGGGCCTCAGCGCGTCTCTCATTTGGCCGTACCCCGCGGGCGCGTTCCACGTTGCGTTTTTGGTTTTGCGTTTTTCATTGCGTTTAAACGCATTACAACAGCTATAGAGATGTAATTTGCTATTACATTACCATTACTTTGTTACGCATGCGTTAACATGTGTTCTTTACATTGTTTTTACGAAGTTTTTGTAAACAAAAATTACATATAGGCAAATCACCTCTCCTCTCAGCTGTTGTAAACTGCGTTCCCACATTGCGTTTTTGGCTTCGTTTACAATGCTAACGCAACAAAACCGCACTTAACCAGGGAAAGAGCCGCCGGTGTTTTTGCGATAATTCCAATGCAAAACCCACGGCCCGCCCTGGTTGTGTGTTTTTGTCTGCGTTTTGCGTAAGTGAAGGAGACGCAACATTATCATTCTTCTCTGCGTCCGCGTCATACCGTGATGCTAGCGCACATGGGGTGGGGCTCGGGGCGATCCGCAATGCGTTTCCAGAGAAACACTGATCATCGGGTTATCAATTGCATGCGTTTCCCCATCCGGGAAAGGCATATTCAATCGCTCGACCCCGCCCCCTGTGCACTAGTTCGGTTATGAACGCGACGCTAGAAGGAACTTAGAATGGGGGCCCTTGAAGGGTACGGTGAATTGGGGATGATGATGATGCAATCTCCACCACACAACCCTCCCATAAACAACCAAAGGTTACTGGGGAGTGTTCTCGATCCACCTCGAGTATGATGTCCATATCTGTTATTGTGGTCTAGGGGCTTGTTCGCGACGGGGTGGAGTCATGTTCTTTAAATAGCTGTACCCCCCCCTCAGGCCGCACTGACATACTGCTAAACTTATTACTTATGCAACACTATATCCCATGCCCCCTGATGAGTCAGATTAAAAAACTGCAAAGCATGTAGGGCAGGAGAAGTTTAGATAGGCAGCATATGCGTTATGTTATAGACATTACAGGAACATAAACCTCGCATGCACATTACCTGGAGATGTAAATCTGTGATGTAGGACTATATTGGCAGCAGTGTCCGTATTAGTGATCAACACTACTTAGTGTCTGTGAAGGGCAGTCTGATGTTACGACAAACCTACACTAAATATTACAATTGTCCGCGCTTCTCTTGTCCTGTCCCCCCCCCCCCCCCCCTCCCCTGAGTGTGGATATTGTTCTAATCGGTTTATAGTAGGCACTCAATATAAACTCTGAAAATAATGCAGACATAAGGGCAGTATAATTGAATTAGGGAAGAGCCCATTATCATAGGCGAGATGAATCCTTTATTTTGTGTCTTTTACATTTTTTAAAAAAAATATGGGTAATGAATAGGAGTTTCCAGAGTAAGGCTACAACGTTTTTTCTGTGGAGATTTTTATACAGCATTAAGCTGCATTCAGACAAACATATGGGGATGTATTCCCGGCTACAGGCTTGCAGCTTCACATACGTACCCCTAAGGGCAAGCCGCACAGAGCGGCCATCTTTCCCCATATGCAAACGCCCGTATCTAGTGCTTTCTATGGCGAGGGAGGGGTCGCGTCTCCTTTTGAAAGTACCCACGTACGTATACCTGCCTGTGCTAGCCCTTGGGGAACATACGTTTCGTCTATTGCATCATAGAGCCTGTAGACACTAAATAAAACGTAGTTTACAGTTCATGCTGTTCATGATAATGCACCCTATAAGGCCTCTTTTTTATTTTTCAATTTTTATTGTAAATAATTTATTCCACTGAATACCTTTCATATATTGCAAATGGTCTAAAATCAATAAGAGAAATACTAAACGTCAATTTCTCCTTTAAAAAACAAACACTTGATCACAAAGCTTGGAGATTGTCATCATGAAATCCACCAGCACACTCACGTATAGCTGAGTGCACTCTGGGCAGGGAATTTTCTTCAATATCCATAAATGAGTCGTTCTGCAAAAATCATCTTTTCATTTATGTAATCCTAAAGACGACATTCTCTTAAATGTTATATTATTAGATTGTTTGCTGTTTGATTGTGTAAAAAAAAGTAAAAAATTGAGTTTTTGAAATCGCAATTTTTCACCAAATACTCGATTTCTCATAAATAACACACACATACCAACCCAATAATTTGAACTACATGAAGTCAAATGTTCACAAGAAAATTTCAAAACTCACTGGATATGTTAAATACTTCCAAAGCTATAACCCACATAGGCAGATGTGAAAAAAATGGGGCCTGTCAGTGAACGTTAAAGTGGCTTCAAGCGTTAAGTGGGTTATTTAAAGCAGAAGAATTTTTTCCTCAATGTTCCACCATTATTGCCATTCAGTCAAAGATCCTACACTTTCACAAAAAAACAATTGTTTTGTAAATAACATTCCCTATTCTAAGCTATGTAGCAGCTAGTCTAAAAGGCTACTGATAGGCAGGCATGGGATCATTGGAGGACAGCACTGATCTGAAAAAATATCAATAATAAATAAGACTATATATGAGCGAGTATCACTCGTCCGAGCTTGATGCTCGTTCGAGTATTAAGGACTCGAAACGGTCGTTGCTCGGACGAGTTATTTCCCCTGCTCGATATCGACTTTACATAAACAAACACAGTGAAGAACAATGAAGATAGAATAAAAACGAGTGAACACACGGATCATTTAGTGAAGAACACAGTGAAGATGATTCAGATGTCGGCAGCAATCTGCGCTTACTTGTCGGAAGATACCGCTGACGGCGCAGGGAGACATCAAGCAGCAGGGAGACCATCGGGCAGCATGAGGGGGACACGGCAGCGGGAGCATCGGGCCGGGAGACATCGGGCAGCACCGGGGACGAGCACGGTGCATCGGCACACGAGGGGGAGCATCGGGCGGGCACACGAGGGGGGACTCGCAGCCAGGGGGAGACATCGGGCAGCCGCGGGACTCGGCAGCGCGGGAGACATCGGGCAGCGCGGGGAGAACGGGCAGCGCGGGGGAGATCGCAGCACGGGAGACCATCGGGCAGCATAGGAGACATCGGTGCGCACGTGAGAACATCGGGCAGCACGGGAGACTCGGGCGCACTCGGGCAGGGGACATCGGGCAGCACGGGGAGACTTCAGTGGAAGAAGAGCGGATCCCGGACACGTATCACCCCGACAAGTAAGCAGATTTGCCGAACATCTGTAATCTTTCTTCCTGTGTTTTTCACTTAAATGATCCTGGTGTTCACTGTTTTTTATTCTATTCTTCACTGTTCTTCACATCTGAAACTTGTCGGAGATAATATACATACGCGCAGAACAGTGAAGATAGTTGCAGAGTGTTGCATACATCGCTTAACTTATCAGAAAGACATTCTTTTTCAATTAATAACACATTTTATCCTGAACCTGGTCCCTTTGAAAAATGCTCGGGTCTCCCATTGACTTCAATGGGCTCGTTATTCGAGACGAGCACTCGTCGCTCTGGGAAAAGTTCGTCTCGAATACAACACCCGAGCATTTTAGTGCTCTCCGCTCATCTCTAATAAGACCAATGTTTTATGGGCCGTGGGTGGTACTCATAGAGATGGATGAGGCCCTACTTTAGATCTAGTGTCCCCACATTACTGACCATCTGTGGGTTTTCCGGCTAAAGAAATTTTGGACTTCATGTTTCATGGTTTTTTAGACATATATAAACCAGATAAATAAGAACACTGACACATGTTAAGTGGTAAAATTAAAGCGAACCTACCACCACGGATCTACCTGTACAGGTAGATCGCGTGGTAGGTGATCTATAGACACGTGAGGATAGCTCTTTTAAAATGTCATGATGGTTAATCCGGAAATCCTTAGATTCGCATGATCCCACCCAAATTAAAATTAATTCTTTGGAGGAGATAGACAGAAGACTGCTGAGAGAAGAGAGCAGACAAATTATCGCCTTCGATGCCACCGGCACCTCAGGATTGAACGAAAAAAATGATTATAGCTGTTCCTTTAAGAATTCTCCTTACTTGGTCTTCTCCCTTAAGTTTCGTATCTTGTTAAGTAGTGGTGTGCTTCCAGTTATCGGCGCCATAACTCCGTGTCTAAGTCGTGATTATTATAAATTCCTTTTATTAGTAGGCTAGTATAATGCGGCGTTTCCGAGCCGTACCGGCTCTTCCTCAGTTCATATAACTTCATCACGGTTTGGGACAACACATGTTTAAAGTGTGGCTTTTTGGCGCGAGAAGCAATGTCTGCTGACGTCAGAAAGGTAAACATAAACTTGTAGTAAAAAGTTCATTCTCATAAAATCGGTTAGCGGTTAGTATCGCTATGGTTAAGATAGTACAATACAATAAAGACTAATAATTTCATACGTAGGGGTACAATAAAAAAGAAATGGAGGATTAGATAACTTATATGTATTTAGGATGTAAATGTGAAGGGTGTGGATATAAATGGGTTATAAAAAGTCCATTAGTAAAATAGTTAACAGTTAAAAAATTATATATATATAAAAAAAAGTAGTTTAAATACATGTCAGTAATGGCTGTGCCTATTATACATAAGGGTACAATGAATTCCTTGTTAGGGTTATAAGTAAAAAGAATGTGTGTTTCGTAGAATTAGTAGAATTACCCTGTATGGGTGGACGATGAACTCTAACGTTTTGGAGCGGTCTCTGTTTGCGTTCCGTGCAGTACAGCTACGGAAGCCTGGGGAGGGTCACATTGGGCAAGCGCAAAATGTAGATGCGGCGGATCTGGTTCAGTTAGTTGGTTTCCGTGACTTCATAAGGCCGGCTGGTTTAAGGGTTTTTAAACGGTACATCCAATATATTTCCCTCTTTTTTAGTGCTCCGCATCGGTTATTAATATCGGGGCTGATGTAGTCGATTGGCATGATTGAGATTTTTCCTTCTCCCTTGTGTTGAGGGTACAGTGTTGGGATAACCCTGGGTAAGGATTTTATGTTAATATTATATCGATGTTGATTCTACTCGGCAATGTATGCTTGAGTGGTCCTTTTCCGACTACTGTAGGCCGCATTGGCATTCATGAGTAGATGATAAATTGGCTAGTGCAGTTAAGTTGGGCTTTAAGGTGAAAAGTCTCTTTGTGTTGTTTTGATTAAAGGTGTTCGGAGGTTTTTATGATTCTACACAGAGGCATTGAGGTTTTCCACAGCTGAGCTTTCCTTTTTAGTCATTTTTCATCCGATGTTTATATTGTTTGGGAAGAGCTCGGGGCTAGTAGGTTTTTATAGTTGGGGCTCTTCTATAGATGCAGGTAATATCATCTTGGATTTATTTTAGTTAATAACTGGATCAGTTTTATAATCTTCCTGTTCTTAAGGATTTTAAGATTTTTTGGCTGTCTTGCGGTAGGTTGTAATGAATTTCAACTGTTTGTTTGTTTCCGCATTTTTCTGTCCACTGAGATCTTTGGTTGAAACTTTCCTTTGTGTAATTTGGCTAGCTCTTTCACTGCATCTCTGACAATTGCCTTAGTGGACTTTTTTTCCTGGAATCTTTTTTCGTCAGGATCTGGCATTGGTCTTTAAAGGTTGCGTGTTTGAGCAGTTTCTGCGTCCGAACCCTAAACTGACTGTAAGGGATATTTCGACGTCCATTTTTTAATGATGGTTACTCGTATAGTCTAATAGCTATTTACAATCCACATTTTGAAAGAAGGTTTTTGTGGTGAATGTTTGTGTCATCGTGGCTTGATTATTAAATCTAAAATTTCCACTTGTGTGTGCTATAGTTAAGGGTAAATTTAAGGCCCCAGGGGTATTATTTATTTTTCTGTGCAGAACTTTTTTAGGAGAGGTGGTCACCATCCATATGATAAGTTCATCAATAAATCTTTTGTATAGCTGGAGTTTGCCCAAGTAGCCAGCCCGGTACTCTCTGCTTAAATATAATATGATGTTATTTACCTATACTGCCACTTGCCAATATGAAGACTATGATTATGTAATGTTTTTAACTTGGTTAACCCTTGTTTTTACATTCAACCGTATTTGTCACTTGTTGTCGATGCATGTGCCTCGTTCCCTTGGTGACGCTCGCTGCGCGTGCGCATGATTTTCTGGCGCGGCGCGGGTAGCGGCGTCACTGGCTTGACGCGTGCATATTGTTTCTATATGGCGACACTCCCCGGCGCGTGCGCATAAATTGGGGCGCGGCGCAGTTGAGTGACTGTCATTGGCTTGATATATGCGCCAGTAGGCGCGAACGACTCGTGCCAGTCCACCCGCTCCTCCCTGTCTCACACCCGAATAAAGATACCGATGCACAGTAATGGTGAGTGCCGCTTATCTTTTCTTCTTTTTGAATAGCTCTTTTAAGGATAGTCCCCATGTCCCCGCAAGTTTTAATAACTTTTATTCCCCTTTATGTATGTTTTCTAAACGCAGCTACTGGGGCGTGGAGTACGGGAGCTGGGGCTCTTTGGTAGCCTCTTGTTTCTCCTACCAAAAATCTTCGCCATGTAGCTCATGGTAGCTGCACGCCCTCGTCTGAGAAACCTGCTGTTCTGCGCAGGTCATATTTAAATTTAAGACGTACTATACAAAAAAGGGGGCGCTCTCAGGTAATTCTGACAGGATGATCTGAACAACCCTGTCAGAACAGTATTTATAACCAAGCCCCCTCCTCCTACACCCCCCAGGCAGGACCAATCAGAAGTGCACCAGGGGAAAATTAGCAAAGCCACATGTTGACGATCCACCATTGGCCCATCCTTGGGCATCACCATGCAGCACTACAAAACTTTACTTCAGCAGAAATTTCCCCCATTAAATGGTGAATAGTTTAATAAAAGTTCTGGGGACTCCATGGCATTATAGGACTATGTAAAGGTAAATAAACCAGAATAAATAACACTGACGCATGATTAGTGGTAAATTATTAATTATTTTGTTGGCGACGGCCTTTATTGATAACAACATAACAATTCACTCTTAAACTTTATAATAAACATACTAAAATTGGCTCGCTTAAAGGCCATCTTACCGATCTTAATCTTATATATATCTATTGTCCACTCCTAAAGAGCGACTAACTAATGGCCAGATTTGTTATTAAAACAAATCAGCCCCCACCCCACCAACAGTCAGTGCTTGCAAGTGTAATGTCAAAGCAATTTGGAGATATAAACAAAGTCATCTCTATAAAGGCACCAATCTTTGAACACGAATAACGGCCTGCTCCACCACACCTCTCCATCTCTGCCCTCTACTCCATCCCAAAAATCCTTGCTCTGTCCCTTGGTAATGACTTGGTTGGAGAATATGAATGCACAGCAGCTCTCCTCTCTGCCCAGTATATAAATGAATCCCTAATTTCCACACTTGTACACTGTGAAAACTAAATAAAAGGGTAATTAACGAACCACATACGATAACTTTTGAATCCCACTTCCCTAACTGCTTTATGACAGACTCGCTCAGCTCAAGGTGACATCTCATTTGCTGCCCCAATCCAAAAGAGAGCTATTTGACCTAAACCTAAATGAAACAAACACTTTTTTATAACCATTCTAAACTGAACTGGGTTGTAGTGGTTAGAGCTGGACTCATGACCAGGATTAAGGCCTGCACAAAAGATTAGCACCTGACACAGGCCACTGCTCGGAACAATCTTACCCAGCTGACTCTGCCCCCGGCACCAGCTCGAAAACTGTGAAAACTGAAACCAAGAGAGGGATCAGATAGGGAATTTTCATCCCCGGAAATTGCACAGACTTAATCAAATGTTATTGTAACTAAAGCAACACCAAATGTCTCAGCAAATTGACTACTAGTGGGGACTAGATGACAACAGTTTATTCCGAATATTCCACCTTTATTGTCAAATGCAATAAAAGTCGCTTATTTAGCAATAGAACTTCCTTGCATGTACCTTTATTCTTATAACCATGATGGATGCCATTTCTCAGCGCAACACCTGCTTTGCCAAAAGCACCAAATCCGACCAGAAACCAAAGCATCTGTTAATAACTCTAAAGCCTGTCAAACACAAAGCTATCTTGAAACATAGAACCACAATGTAAAATGAGCCACTGAATTCAAACCGTACCTTAGTCCTCCTTAACTTCCCTAGACAAGACACATGCAATGATGGGTTCCTCAAACCTGCTGTAACCCCAGACACTGTCACCTAAAAAATGGGCCCAAGGCATAATTCCTAATGCAAAAGCTAACTGACCTTACACAGAATGAGCACACTAAACTGAGCACTTAGATATAGACCTAAAATATTCTATAATCATTCCTAAGCTTGATATCTTATTAACTGCAATTTACATAAACGTAGTTTAGAATCAATTGTAATACCTAAAATTCTCAGCTTTGAACAAGGAAAAACCATTTTCTCTTCAGTCCACGGGACACAAACTCTGCACACACACCCTGAAAAAACTTCAAGCATTCCTTGAAAGCCTTCTGAATCACCTGGACCTACAAATAAAAAATTATCTAAGTAATGGTTTATGCCGCCCTTCATACATTGAATGGCAACAACCCATTCCAAAGGATGGAAAAGTTGCAAAATATCACACAGGGAACAGCCCATTGGGAGGCAGCAATCAAAGAAATACTGCCCTTGAAACTGAAAACCCAATGAACCGAACCCTGACCGGGTGAATTGGTAGCAGCCTAAAAGCCGATTTTATATCTGCCTTGCCATAGCGCTCCCGAACCAAAGCTCTTTACTACTGCTACCCCGCCTGGTCAAAAGTAGCATCCTTTCTGACAAGTGTCTGGGTCAATACGCGCATTTAAAGAATCACATTCAGGAATGATAAATGATGGATGAACGGAAACTATTGGGCTCCTTCTGTGGGACACATCCAAAATTCTTAAAAGGAGGATTTACAAAAAGCAACTTCTTTGCTAATCTTACCCAAAACCACATAAGGCATTTCTTCCCCTGACTTCAAAGTCTAACAAAAACACAACCAGAACTCTCATATGGAGGAATTCTAAAACCATCAAGAAAACCTTCAATTAGGTTGTACATTTTCTCCACCTTTACCGGAGTCCATGCTTTTTAAATCATACTCCTGGTTTAGGCTGGCCCACTGCTGTAGATCTCTTAAAGTATCTGGACAACGTGTGACTCCTCCACACAAGAAGCATCGTGTTTGTATTTGCAAGTGTTAGGCATCAACATGATATTCATTGAAGGGAAAACATGTACTTTCCAAATTAAGATTTTGAAACATTTGTGTTTTAAGAATAATAGGATTGCTGATGTGTCTTCCAAATTCAGCCAAAACCAACGTCTTTTATCCCCCATTTAATGAAGGGAAAAACGCTAGCTTCTGGCAGAAATTTTCTCTTCAAATAAAACCATTGTAAACGCTAAAGTGTTTATAAGAATCTGATATAATATCTACAAGGGCACCAACAGACCCACACACCCCTCAGGAAATCTTTGTGCCACAGAAGCAAATAGACAAAATTACGCCATGTGTCTGCCACAGAATGTCCCCTTCTATCCTGGAGGTGGGGACCCTGCCCCTCTCCTCCTTGTTGCCCTAGGCCCACTAATGGAGGAACTACTGTGACAGTCATGAGGGCCTGGGGCCAGTCTATGGAATTACCACTCCTTGCAAAGAGATAATAAGGAGTTAAAAGTTAGACATTTTGTGTGGTAGTGCTGCAGTGCATTTCATCTCACCACCTCTGCTGGACCGCTGACAACTCCTCTTCAGCTACAGTACCGGATTCGCAACCAAGTTTCGCCACAGGTGACTGCGTCTTCCCTGCCCCCCTCTCTCCTCCTTCCTCAACTACCCGGCATAAGAAACCTTCTCCCACAGTGGCTCCTGCGCTCCCTTCTCTGTCCTCCTTGCTGCCAGCCCAGTGCGAATATGTGCGATGAGTTATCCTCTGACGTTGCTTTCCTTCTGCTTGCTCTTCTGCTTGAACCCATCATTTCCGCTGCTGGGCTCCTCCTTCCACATGTATCCGCGTCTGCAGCTAAAGGGACTACAGCCACTTCTCTCGATGTCCTGGCCACCGGAGACTTGGAAATAAAAGACCAAAGCATCTCCTGGCACCATCTTCACCTGCTAGCCTCTCCGTTCAGACCCTAAATCCTCCATTGCGACCGACCAGATCCAGCTGCAGCTGTACAACCCTGTCGAGCATATTTATTGACCAAGCCGCCCTCCTCACACCAAGGCAGAACAATCAGAAAGGGCAAATTAGCTAAGCCACCCTTGGTGACAATCCCCATTGGCCCATACCTAGGCCATTCACCATGCAGCACTACAAAACTTTACATCAGCTAACAGAGCTGAAATTTCCCTCATGAAAGGTGAAAACGTTCAATAATGCCCATTTCCCCCTCCTAAAGGTGCTGGGGTGACTCCATTCTCTGTATATTGACTGCTGAAAGCGCCTGATCTGTGGAGGAAGCCAGGTAGCACCCCCCACAATTTGTTGTTGATGACCAATTGAAAGCAGAAGACTGCCCTTCTTCTCTTCCAGAGAATTTAAAAAGAAAGCAACATTCACGATGCTACAGACATTACTCCGGATGTAATACCATGGTACATATCCTCTTACTTTGACAGGGAAATGTAGCTTTAGAAGTTAAGTGTGTCATGTTAACCAACATGTTCCCAGTATCTGCCAACATGTTTGGCAATGTCTCTGGTGTTTTTTGTGACTGCCTTTTGCTCAAAAATAGCTTTCAATAGTTACTTTTAGTCAACTCTTACCAAGACTTCCCTGCCAAAATGCTTTTAGCAATATATCTCCACATTCCTTTGCTGCTTTCTCGGCAGGGGTTAACTGATTAAAAACAAGGTAATTAAAAGATCTTAAAATGATTACACAATGCTGACGCACATGAGCATATTATTTTAATAAGAAAAACTATTTATAGAGTGTGGTATTTGGTTAAAAATATTATCTAGAACATTTTAAGGTCATGGAAAATCTGTAAAATTGCCTTATAGAAAGCTTCATCAATGAATCTGAAGAATGTGGATTGAAGAAAGGATAGCTCATGAAGTAAAAACACTAACCCAGCCCATCTTGATTTTTTGTTCTACATTACTACAAGAAATGATAAATGAGTATCAGAGGTCACTATAGACTACAAACTAGTACTGCACCTTCCAGTACACATCTCCTGCACAATCAAACCATAGCCAGTTTCACATGGCAGTAATCAATTTTTCTGAAGGTTGTTAGTTTAAAAAAAAAAATGTTATTATTTTTTTGTTTAGCATTGCAAATCACATCCAGGTTGTTGAGGTCAATACTCTCCTTTCCAAAGAAGTGATTCCAGCATCTCCCCAAGTACGAACAAGTAGGTTGTAGCTATGTAAGTGGGAACAGGTATATTTGGGCATGTGTAAAGAATTTTAGATTAGATTTAGATTGGAAAAACTTTTGGTTGACATTGAAATAGGATAAACAATATGCAACATCTAACAGTTTGACCATTGACCTAGTCTATTAAAATAGAGAATAATGTCAGAATACCACTGATTTTACACAGAGAAATAATATCATTGAAACCAAGAATTCTTGAAAATGCGCCAGCACTGCACTGTGTGTACTTATCGGTAGGTATGAAGATCTTACTTGAATAGTGAATTGTTATTAAGATATTGGAAAAAGAAATAAATATTCTGTGTGAAAAGTAATCGGTCCTCATATTGACCATCCATTTAATAGTTGTCTTAAACCAATACTATTTAACCTTATAAAGGCCACCTACACAACAACATCTCAAATCAGTATGACCTTCAAGTATATCATTCAATGCATATGAGAAGTATTTGTAATTTCTTAAAATTTCTTATGATTTATAAAGAATTGCCTTGCTCTTAGAACTCTAGCATAGATGATTCGAGTGATTGCTAAGCATTTCCATCCTTTAAGTGTATCCCCATGTAGACAACGCACTAGACAGTATAACCATTTCCTCTCAGACAAACCAACTTTCAAGAAAGTTGACAGCTTGTTATTGCTGTTGAATTCTACACTGCTTTATAAGGGAATGGACTTCCTCCGTGTCATTATATTCCTATGATAAGGAATCTGGCAAGATAAAACACCTCCCCTTGCAATTCATCAAACAAAAGGGGGACAATGTATTGCCAAAAACAAAGAAGAATAAATGTCCTAAAGCTTCCGTACTAAGGAGATCATGTCTCCTAACCGTCACAAGATGTTGTGTTGTAAATGCATTAGCAACATTCCTCTCTGAAACTAAACTCAAATTATTACAATCTGGTTAAAATAGAATCATTGTGGATATTAATTGTTCTAGTTGCTTAAGGCAGCCAATCAGAGCTCAGCTATCATTTCCCATAGCGTTTAAACATTAAGACTGAGTTTGATTAGTTGCAGGTGCAACTAGGACGTTTACACCTCTGACTCTTCTTGAAAATCTCCCCCATCTGAATTACCAAATAGGTTTTTATATAGGTATGGCTAGTTCACATCTTCTGGTTGGGGCTCATAATATTACATGAACAGAATGTAGTTTAGGGAAGAGTGCAGCATTTGTTTCTCCAGTAACACAGGTTCATATAATTTCATGGCTGTGGTTACCCCACCCTGCCTAGTTTTGTGGCTTGTGTAGTCTTATCTCCTGTCATCGCATGAAGAGGACCTTGCACGCCAAATCATGTGACTAAATCACAAGCCGCCATTGCAGAAGTGTGAATGAGGCCTGATTAAACATAACTGTAAAACTATAGTGTTTACATTTATATTATTAATTGTGATCCTACTTTGTGCTGCTCATACTTTTTTTCTCCCAAAGTTTGTATTTTCTTTTCTGCTCTGAAGTGTTTTGACATAAATCTTTCTCACCAGAGGGTGAAGTGGGTGGAGGCCAATATCTGCTCCGTCTATCCCTCAGGCTGAGGCTAGTTAGCTTGCCCACAGATCCCATGATGTCTTGTGTTCTCTCTCAAGTAATTTAGTATTAAATCCTTTAGTTCCCACAAGTAAACCCACTGAACACTGCACAGTCATACATCAGGATATACATGGTGACTAGCCTGGAAGCTTCCATCACATGCAGGAGCAGGAACATGTAATAGTGAAATAAAATCAATAAGTAAACCCGTTACATGCAGTCTATCGCCTGTGCTGTTGTGAGCACTAAGGGTTAATACCTTATCTGGACAGAGTTGAATGCTGCCGAAGACAAGGTGGGGGAAGTGAGCAGCATGAAGAGCAGAGACAGACAGAGAAACTTCTGTAGAATCACAACTGGATGGAAAACTGATGAGTTATGGGCTACAATAACGTATACATTTTTTTTTATTTGCAGCTAGTACCATTTGTGAGAATTTGCAGGGGACTTGCTACCGTTTGTGTTAGCTCTTATGACACGCATACCACCTCAAACACCAAAGTAGGACAATTTCTTAGGGGTTGGATTCAATTAGGCACAGTCTGCAGTTTCTTTTTATTTACGTTTATTTTTGATAACTCAGCGTCATCTCATCGCATAGCAGTGTGCTTCATAGTTGGCTAGAAATAGCCATAGTAGAATCCAAAACGCTTACTTAGCCTACAATAGCGTTAATATATTTTATTTCTGGTTGATCGCTGGTGGCTGGCCTTGCTGTAGGTGCATCTACTACCATAGTGGAGGAATTTGGCAGTGAGTACTTGCGACCGTTGTGTTTAGCGCTTAGTGACGCACATATCCATCGATCAAGACCGAAGTGGGACAATTTATTAGGGGTTGGATTTCAATTAGAGCACGTCTGCCATTTACTTTTTATTTTACTTTATTTTTTCAATAACTCAGCGTCATCTCATCTGCATAGCAGTGGTGCTTTCATAGTTGGCTAGAAAATAGCCATAGGAGAATCCAAACGGCTTTACTTAGGCCTACAATAGCGTTATATTTTTATTCTGGTTGATCTGCTGGTGCGCCTTCTGTAGTGCATCTACTACCATATTGTGAGGAATTTGCAGTGAGACTTCGACCGTTTTGTTAGCGCTTAGTTGACGTCACATATCCATCGCAAAGACCGAAGTGGGACAATTTTATTAGGGGTTTGATTCTCATTAGGCACAGTCTGCCATTTATCTTTTATTTTACGTTTATTTTTTCATAACTCAGCGTCATCTCATCTGGCATAGCAGTGTGCTTACATATTGGCTGAAAATAGCCATAGGATATCCAAACGGCTTACTTAGGCCTCAATAGCGTTATATTTTATTTCTGGTTGATCTGCTGGTGTCTGGCCTTTGCTGTGTGCATCTACTCCATATTGTGAGAGATTTTGCAGTGAGACTTGCGACCGTTGTGTTTAGCGCTTTAGTGACGCACATATCCATCCGCAAACACGAAGTGGACAATTTATTAGGGTGGATTTCAATTAGTTTCTTTTATTTTACGTTTATTTTTTCATAACTTCAGCATCATCTCTCTGCATAGCTGGTGCTTTCATAGTTGGCTAGAAAATAGCCATAGCAATAGGATAGCATCGTTTGGTTTAAAAACTAAAAACACACAAAAAAACACAAAAAAAGTAAAAAAAATTAAAGTTATAACTCTCTTTTAAAAATTTGTAACCCGAGGGCTAGGGGTAAGAGACGAGGCGGGGACTTGGGCGTCCACTACTGCAGGTTCAGAGGCCGTGGTCCTGGGTGGGGTGAGACACCACCTGCTGATGAGGAGCAGGGGAACGCCGCGAGCTACACTCCCTAGGTTCATGTCTGAAGTTACTGGGGACTCGTGGTAGAGCACTGTTGAGAGGCCAGAACAGTGTGAACAGGTGATGTCGTGAGTCCGACAATGCTTCGAGCAATTTGTCCCACCAGTCAGTCTTCCACCAGTCCACCCATTCACCGAAATCGGCACTCCTCCAGCTCCTACACCTCAGCCTCCTCCCCCCCAGTCTGCCCCCTCCCAGGAAAATTTGGCTTTTGAACCGGCTACTCTGAGGAACTGTTTTCTGCTGGACCCTTCCCACAGTCACAAAAACCACTTGTCCGGTTGCTGCTGAGCAATTTTCCGATGCCCAGTTTTCCACCAGTCGGCCATGGTCTGGGTGATGATGACCTTCTTGACGTAGTGGAAGAATTGTGTAAAGAGGTGTCCCGACGATGAGAGACACGGTTGTCAGACGTAGTGAAGTTGTTGTCTGGGCAGGAAGTCCGAGGGGGAGCAGACTGAGGGACGGAGGATAATGAGGTACAGACCAAGCTGGGTTGAGAGGCCGGGTGACACAAGTGCTCTGAGACGGAGGAAGTCCTTAGCAGAACAGGTTGGAAGAGCAGTGGTGGGGCCAGACGGAGAGGCAGGGCCAGAGCTGGTGCATCAGCGCCAAATGTGTCACGTAGTGAAAGCTCCCGCGGCGAGGGCTGGATTTTCAGAAGTCTGGAGGTTCTTAAGGAACAACCGGATGACCGACGGACTGTGGTTGTGCAACCTTGCCAAACCAGGATCAGCAGTTTCCACCCTACAGCTAACTACCACAGTATGCGCAGGCCGATATGACTGGCTAAACACCCCCTCAGTGGTCACTCTGGTCATTTTGATACCAGGAACTGGTGTTATCTGAAGTAGGGAAACTAAATGCCTCCCCCACCTATAATAATTGTCCAGGTCCTTGATGCTGGCAAACACTCAGCAGTGGAGAGCGATGCACATTATACTATTGACAATGATAGAGAACACTGTGTACAGGAGGGAAATCCATCCTGTATCAGACACCATAAAAGAGGAGATTATCTGCGACAAAGCCAGAGACCTGAGCTGTGCATTGTGCTGACGGCCACAAATCTCCTGGACCTGACTCTTAAAGAACACCTCCTGTTGTTAGATTGGGTTATGTTGGTTTATTTCCCAGTATTGTAGAAGGTCACTAGAGAAGAAGTGTCCTAGGTGTAGGCTTAAATACGCAGTACTCTCATCTCCAATAGCACCAATAGCTTTGGAGAAAGCTCCACTCAACCGGCTCTCCGAGGTTCTGGAACTTCTGGATAAGGATGGAAACATGTTGCGTCTTCCCCTTGACCTTGATATTGTTCAATAAAGAAGAACATTTATCTCACAGTTGTGGTATCAGGTGCACAAAATTACTGCTCGCCCTTCATTATTCTTCTACGAGATGGTACATATTAGACCGACGGGGGCTCAGGTGATCAAGAGACCAGGAACACTACAAGCCTTTAATTGCTGCATTCTGTGATCTGTGTAATAGAACGTCTTCACCATTGTCATGTCACCCGAGTCAATCGCTCTTCAGAGAATGTACGAGAACTTATCCGAAGATCTTGGCAAGATCAGGAATCCCAGAAAAAGCCTACAGAGAACATTGGTATAAATGTGGCTACACAATGTCCGCCTCCACTTTTTCCGATGAGGCACAAGAAAAGAGTAAAGAATGAGAAAAGTAGGTCATAGAGGAAAGAACTTGGAGAAGACACTTCCGAGGTAAGGAATGGTATGGCCACAATCATGTTCTTGAATGATCTTGGCCAGTCTACTGAGCGTCTAAGTGTGTGATGGTGTCTCCACGCTACCCCATGCCAGATGATGGAGAAAAGATGGGTACGAAATCTTACATTTCAACATTTTCCAATTTCCAAGTAGATGGAAACCCCCTTTTTATCATGGGAACACATGCGGGTTCCATCACGTCTAGCATTCTAGCAGGATAGATGGCTCCTCAACTTTCGGGAGAACAATTGGCCATAGACATTAAAGAGCCATTGGCTTGATATCCTTTGAGATACACAGGTTGCATCATAAATTTCTGATTAATGAATGTCCTACTTCTGGAACTTACATCTACTGGAAAACTGGGGTCTCCAACCCCTGTCTCCATGGTAAATGGAGAGGTGGTCATTCATATGTGGCTCTCTCTAAATTCACATAGCAAGATCCAATCTTGAGACCTCTGGAAACTACATAGACATAAAAGTTTTGTTGGGTCCTGATGAAATTTTCAAATCCTAACCCAAAATCTCAAAATTGCAAAAGATATACCGTATGGTCCTCTTCACCTCTCTTAAGACCTTGCTATACAGGGAATTCTTTGAAGGAAGACACACAGGATAAAGGATTGAAAATTTGCTAACGAACATGAAAACATCTTTGAGTCCATCCAGAGTGGACAACTATCAGTATTAGCCCTAGGGCAGATTAGGGAGAGGATTGGGAAGCAATGGTTCCAAAAACAGGAAGTTTTTATAGTTGGAGTTTGAAGACCCTTAAACATGTCGTTGGTTCTTCATGGTTGGTTCCTCAAGGTTGAATAGGTCAACATCTCAAGTTGAGTCAAGATAGACGGGCATGACAGAAGGGAACAAGGGACGAAAAGTTCTGACCAAAGTACTATGATGTGGTGGCCTCCAGCCCGGATTCCCACAGCTCCTAGCCTGAGGTTGCAGGACATGCTGGAAGCTTTTGTTTTGCAACATGTGGAGAACCACAGACTGGGAAAAAGTTTTGCAAGGCTCTCGGTTTTGTTTGCACGTGATTTGCCACCAGATAAAAACTGATCACACTCGAATCTCATCTACTTGACTCATTAGTTGCTGGAAATTTTATTAGTTTGTTTACACACACATATTTTATAGGTTTACTCTGGCGAAGGTTTAGGTAAATCAGACAATGGAAGGAGGAGAGAAATAACAAACCAGTGGGTCGGCCGAGTGGGAAATCATTCCAAACTAGGTCACAGGGTAGAGTGGCCCAGGGGCAAAAGTCTGTGTATTATCTCTGGCATGAAAAACAAATGCTCAAAAGGGGTTGAAAAACATGGGCACCTTCTTGTAGACAGCGCCACACCTGTTCACTGGAGAGCTTAGCATCCCCAAACCTTATTATGGAGGTGGAATGAGGTGGGACCCAATAGCCAATGCCTGGTATCTCTACAGTTCATAGAACTGTACCTTTACTTAGAATATAGCTTCAACCCCCCACCATAACTAAGTTATGGTTGGTTCCACCATGGACCTTGTAATAAAGTCCTGCTCCTCCCAGTGGTTACTTATGGGGTCTGATGCCCCCTCTTATTCTGCTGGTGTTCTGTAGGATGCATCCCTACATAAGGGAAGCATAAGTGTTCATCCCTTCTCTTAAAGAGCCAGTACATGAATTGTTTCCCCAACAACACCTGGTGATAAGAGGAAGGTGCCTGAGCAATAGGGACTCCTGGCCTTTGCTAGTTCATGTGACGCTATGTAGCATTCCTGTGTGCCCTACCCAAAACTTTTTTTGAGCTTCTGTAACTCATTCTTCACCGGTTGTTCCTCAATATTGACGTTGCCTTGTCTTGAACTACAAATCTGTGCTGCTGATTTCCTTCCTTGTAAGAAGTCCACCTGCCCTGACTTTGACTGGTACCTGTTGACTCTTTGCCTGACCACTGCTGCTTCATGCACCCTCTTGCTCTGTTCTGGAGGATGCTAGTATGCTCACCTTCTCTTAGAGAGCCAGTATATGTCTCCCTGGTGATATGAGGAAGCTGCCTGAGCAATGCAGGAAAGTGCCTGAGCAATAGGGACTCCATGACCACTTCAAGAGACAGTGACCATGATGTCCAAAGACCTGTGTAGGGGTTAAAGGGAGGACATTATGAGGTCTTATGAATGACCCAAGACTAAACTGCTTAGGTGACAACATAGGACTTCGCACTCTCTGCTTGTTACCCCCCAGTACACCATAACAGTGCCCCCCTCTGGTTAAACCCTGTAGCACAAGACTGATAAAAACATGATGCATGGAGGATGCACGTGAGCGCAGAAATGCCGAGAGCAATAACATAAAAAGCAATAATTATAAGGAGGTGGTGATGTCATTTATGTGTTTATTCACACTACAACCCCTCGCTCCTTTATTATAGGTCTAGTGATATGAACCCAACCAAAACAAACAGACACACGTGGGGCAGGCGTGGACTGGTAGATTCTTTGGAGAAGACAATTCTAGGTCAGACCTCAACGGAGATGGTAGAACGTCAACAGCGTCTTCTCCTGGGTCACGTGACATCATGTAAGATTGGGAAGGTTGTAGACACGAATAGGGAGGAGTTTAGGTGGAGACGGATAAAGGGACTGTCCATGGAATCTGCTCCACATGTCCACAGCCGCAGCTTCACTCCGATCACATCAATAGAACCATGTTTTTGTCATCCTGGACCACCCCTTTAAGACTAGTTTATGTCAGTAAGAGGAGATAAGTAGATGGATGACAACATGGTCTGTGGTCATATGATGTAATACTACCACTCTCAGCATGTCCAAGGATGGTACTAGTTGTAGTACACAAAGGTTGGAACAAATAGCAATAATAAAAGGGTCAAATTTTCATCTCTACCCCCGAGCCTTTACTATAACGTCCAAAAGAAGAAGCAACTGAACAAGCAGGACCCAAGACCAAAACAGAAAGTCTTAGTAAAAGATGAATCATGGGTGATGAGATCACGTGAGACAGAATTAAAGGAGAAGTGATGATGAGAAATAACTGAGCTCCAAAACTGCTGCAGGAGATCTGGCAAGAAATGAAAGTCGAGCACAAGATACATGATTGTTCCCATGACCGAGCGCCTCCGGATCCCTTCGTCTGAAGTTACAGTAATTTACTTCCTGTAGAGTCTTGTAGAAAATGGCGCAGCGGGAGGAACGGAGAATCTCAAAACCCGAATCTGCTAAATCAGAAACAGCTTCGCTCAGCCAGAATATATATATATATAAATAATATATTAATGGTTATTTAGTTTCTACATGTTTATTTTTGGACACTGAAACAGCAGGGGCTTCCAGGAAGTGTGAAGATAAACCATGATCTAAAGACCTAAAACAAGATAAATTGTGTCAAGTATTGAATGTAGCAGGTGACTGCGCCCTTGATGTTTCAGATGGTGCCGCCTGAGGCAAGAGGTTCAACTCACCTCATGGCTGTAAGTGAAAAGGGTTACTACAGAACGTATAGAATATATACATCTGATCCCTGGACAGTAATGATAAGTAGCAGTGAAGTTCTCTCAACACTGAGCTCTCTGTGGTCAGACATCACACACATGTAGTTCAGCACCAGGGACAGGGAAACTGAGCAAACAGCAGCAGTCACTGCTCACCCACAGTCCTCATTAAAGGGGCGCGAGACCTACATCCGGACACTTCTATAGGTGAACACTGATCAGCTGTGACATAAAAACCTTACATACAACGTAACAACTTATCGACACCAGGACTCCACAAGATGTCTGAAGGAGTCCTGCGGTATCGGGCACAAAGACGTTACCAGCAGATCCTCCAGATCCTATCACTTTCTCTTGCTTCACTATCGCTGGATCACACCCCACACATTGCCTTCGAGCTGCCATGACTGGTCGACGTTTGTCTTTTCTATGACCACTTTTGGTAGGTACAATGGCAGAAGATGGGCACAATGCAGAGGGCATGATAGATGGTGAGCAGGATGATGTGGGGATGGGCACAACGAGCCTGATAAAGCATGCGATTGGCACAATGTGTGCGATATAGCAGATCTTGGTTACAATAAATGATCATAATAGCCACAATGAGGAGGACATGGCAGGAGATTGACACAATGAGTGGGGCACGGCTGGTGATGGGCACAATTATAGTTATGTGGTAGATGAAGGGTATAGTACATGGCAGGTGATGGGCATGATGATGGGAACATAGCAAGATTTAGGCTACAGGACATGGCAGGTGGGCATGAGGAGGAGGACCTGCGTTGGCTGAGATGAAGACATAGCAGATAATGGGCATGATCACCATGACAGAGCAGTTGTTGGGCACATGACTAAGAAACGAAATGAGCTCATTGTATCCCTGTGTGTAGACTCACTCTCTCTGGCTGGCATGTGCCCAGGGAGCTGCCTGAGCTTCTGGTAACTGTTTTCATTAGTCTCCACAATGCGGGCATTGTCACCTCCTCTTGTTGTGTCACCGAGTCATCCACAACTTCCCATAATAAAATGAATAGTAAACACATGATGGCATGTCTGGAATGTACCGCTGCCTGTGCCCACAGTGGTCCTGAAGACTACGGAGGATACCACCTGTACAGGCAGTGGTCCAGAAGACTATGGAGGATACCACCTGTGCCCACAGTGGTCCAGAAGACTATGGAGGATACCACCTGTGCCCACAGTTGTCCAGAAGACTATGGAGGATACCACCTGTGCAGGCAGTGGTCCAGAAGACTATGGAGGATACCATCTGTGCACACAGTGGTCCAGAAGACTATGGAGGATACCACCTGTGCAGGCAGTGGTCCAGAAGACTATGGAGAATACCACCTGTGCCCACAGTGGTCCAGAAGACTATGGAGGATACCACCTGTGCCGACTGTGGTCCAGAAGACTATGGAGGATACCACCTGTGCCCACAGTGGTCCAGAAGACTATGGAGGATAACACCTGTGCCCACAGTGGTCCAGAAGACTATGGAGGATACCACCTGTGGCCATGCATCGCCCTAGTGCCACCTGAAGCCATGTCTACCTAATGGCGAGCTCATCTCTAGGAACCCTCCATCTATACGTGTCACAATGTGCTCCTCTACAAGAACTGGGCAAACATAGATAGATCCACTATTCAAGAATGTATTTACTGACAGCAAGCAGAGATGTTCAACATGCTCTGACACTGCGCTCCAAATAAACTGCATGAGCAGAGTGATAAAAGAAAACATTCTGTTTGGTTGCCACTAGAGGGAGTTCAGGAGTTTACTGCAGACAGTTCATGCATTGAACTATATGTTAACGTAGTATACAGTCAGCTCCTGAGCTCCCCCTAGTGGTGACATCGAAAATGTTATAATTTTTGGTACAATTTAAAAGCTGAGATTTTTTTTTGCATATTAAAGAGCAAATGCCCTATAAACGCTAATCTTTTGTAAACTTTTACATGACTGATAATAAAGCAGCTGCTGTATATCTCATATATTATATGTATTTATATATATTATAATGCGTCTTCACTACCTCCATGTACAGTGTAGTCACTGCTGAAGACTTCCTGCTGCCTGCGTTTCCTTGTCAGGTCCTGCCTAGTGCCAAGTTTTTGTTTGCCCTCCGCTGGAACGTTCTCCTCAGATTACAGTAATTGTTGTTTCCTTCTGCTGTATACCAGTAATTATTAGAAAATCCGAAATATTTCCTCAGACAACCCCACATTCCCCAATTGACCTGTGTTCCTAATGATAGACAAAATCCATTACAGCTCCTTCAGGGGCCTAGGAAAGCTGGGTAACTGGAAGTGGTGAAGGTCATCCTGATAATGCAGTGTAATAGTAGAGATATAATAATGGGGCAGATTTACTTATCCGATCCAGTCACGATCCCGCGGTGCGTTGTCACGAGGATTCGGGCCCAGCGCAATTCACCAAGCTCGTGCGTCCAATTTCCTGCATGTGTCGCTTCTGCCCCGAGGTCCGCCGGAGTTCACCTGCTTCTTCCCGGTGCATGTGAGTGCTTGATCTTGCGACACAATCCCGTTTTTATATTTTGCGGTTTATACGAATCCGTTGGTTTGTCCGATGTCCACACCCCCCGATTTTTGTCGCCTGCAAGCCGGCGCCGATGTGTCACAATCCGATCTCGTGCGCCAAAATCCCGGGGCAATTCAGCGCAAAATGGAGATCGTCAGGAAACCCGACGAAAGTGTGTCCGACAGACCCTTAGTAAATGAGCCCCAATGTTGTAGCTTTGCCATTCAGGAACTTGTAATAAATACTATGGGATGGACTATGGAGGCCATGTTGATTTTATGGTGTTGCATCTTACTATAACGTACAGATTTTATGTACATTCCGGAGCCTGGGAAAGCTGGGTGACAACTGTAGCTCAAGACAGATAATGAAAGCAGCAGGTCTACTCAGTCATGTGATGTTTACACCATATTTTTTAGGAAAAATCCACTCCGGACACTGACAATTCCGGAGAATCCCCCCCTCCCAGTGGTCAGTAATAGGAGTATTTTTAGTATGTGGCGGTAGATCCTGTGTAGGTCCCGGGGGATCCTTGCATCCCGCAGACGTGACACAGACCACTCGTAGTGTCCGCTACGTCTCAGGGGAGGAAGTTTTTACCAGACCTGGGAAAGTTCTCCTGAAATACAGCA
This sequence comes from Engystomops pustulosus, assembly GCA_019512145.1. Taxonomy (NCBI): domain Eukaryota; kingdom Metazoa; phylum Chordata; class Amphibia; order Anura; family Leptodactylidae; genus Engystomops; species Engystomops pustulosus. Next base: position 31,990 of record WNYA01000477.1, on the reverse strand, counting down.
GGATTTCTATTTCGGGGGAGTGGATTCATCATCCATGTTTCTACACAATTTCTGGTGTACAGGATGAAGACGTCTTTGAGGAGCCTGAACACGAGGATATTACACGCCGCCCTGCGGTGCACATCACTACAGTGCAAACCGCTCGGGAACATCCAACTTCTAAGCTGAGAAATGTTTAATAGAAGTTGTAGGCCCAAAGCCTGAGGCTGCAAATACATTTGTGTTGTGTTGCTATGGAGACCTAACATGGATGTAAATCACAGTCATACATACACAGAGCCGGCACTACTGAGGCCACACATATGGAGATATAGGGGCACCTTATGGCCTATGGAACCACAGGATCAAAAGTAACACAGCACATATGATTTTATAGTGTACGGTAGTATTATATGATCTGTATGTGTCTATTGTCTATATACCGTATGGCAGCATTATAGGCCTGTATGTGTCTATTGTCTATATACTACATGGCAGTATTATGTGATCTGTATGTGTGCACTGTCTATATACTACATGGGAGTATTATATGACCTGTATGTGTCTATTGTCTAAATACTATATGGCAGTATTATGTGGCCTGTATGTGTCTATTGTCTAAATACTATATGGCAGTATTACGTGGCCTGTATGTGTCTATTGTCTATATACTATATGGCAGTATTACGTGGCCTGTATGTGTCTATTGTCTATATACTACATGGCAGTATTATGTGGCCTGTATGTGTTTTTGCCTTGCCCTTATATTGTACTATTGTGTATTGTATATGTACTATATGACAGTATTATGTGCACTGTATTAACATTATCTTGGCAATGTATTGTAGTTCTATGTAGGCTGTATATCTCAATTTACTGATGGCCCATTATGGCAGTATTATCTTGGTGCCATATGGTAGCATTAGGTCAGCATCATTACCATGGCACTATATGGCGGTACACTGTGGTGGTATACTATTGCTAGTATAACTCAGCATTAGTGCTATATATCGGTATTATATGAGTAGTCAGTGGGTTGTATCGGTATTATCTGGGCACTACTTGGTGCCATTAGGTCAGACTTATTAACGTGGCACTATATGGTGGTAAACTGTGGCCTGATTATGTCAGTATCATCTCAGAAGCATATTCTGGTATTATCTTGGCCCATATGGTAGTATAATATTGGCAGTATACCGTGACACTACATGGCGGTGCTCTAGGGTTGTATGTGACCTTGGCACTATATGGCGGTATTATGTGGGCTGAAAATATGATACTATTCTTATAACTGCTTGTAATAACTATAACAACACCATATACGGCAGATATATAATCAGGACGATGCTTCCGCCTGCAGGTGCTACAGCGCACTCCCGTTCCTGCTCCGTGATGTCATCTCTTTGTATTGGAGAACGGCCCGGAATTCACAAACTACTCATGAAACCTGCAGAAATGTTCCCTTCCTAAACGGATGGGCACCGGATTGCACCATCAGATTCTAAACCCAAAACAGAAGCGGCTCACAGGCCCAATGATTGGACATCGGTTCATAAATGTGGAATTCCCCTTTAAATATTCACCGTTTGCATCAGCAGTAGTGTCTGACCTCTGCCAGACAGTAGTTTACACAGGGATCAGTCTCCAGTTAGTTCTGCTCAATTTCACCCCATAGTTCATGGAGTTTATCTAACGGATGGAGAGACAGAACCTAGAATTTTATAAAAGGCGATTTTTTTTCGCCCTCTCCTTAAGAGGCAGAGGAGGTAGAGATTACCCTGCAGAGGAAACTGCATAAAGTTATTATAGTCCAATCCAATCGCACCTATAGCTATATATTGTATCATTTACACTTGTGATTAGATTTTTTATTAATGTATAAGGTCAATGGGGGCTTAGGGACCCTGATCTACTTGTCAAAGTGAAGAAAAGGCAAGACATGAACAGCTCATTGATATTGATTTTATTGTGTTGTAATACCTCATTTCCCCTGCAGGGGTGCTGTAGGGAAATTGATTCTTGATTTTAGTTACCTTCTTCTGGAGGATTGTGTGTGGTCACTAGTAGAGATGAGCAGACACAACGGTCCGGTTCGGACGCCTGACCCAGATATATAATACTGGATGAGAGGTCAAACAGCCAATCAAGCAATATGTCCGGGTCAGGTGGCCAAACCCAACCATCGGGTCTGCTCATCTCTAGATCACGATCCTCATGCCCTCCCAATGGAGACTTTGACCTAGAAGGTTGATAGACCTGATCGAAGCAGAAAAATAGATGGGCTATACCCCTCAGCCCCAGCCACAGGGACCCAGTGACCCCCTATCTCATCCATTGGGGGCACATCATTTTTTGGAAGAGACTTGCACGCTTTTTTAGTAGCAAATTAGGCCCCACTGCATATTCAAAGTGTCCCCATATACAAAACAGGGTGATACCATAGACCCTGCTACCACCATGGAAGGTTAGATCTCAGATATCATCCCCCGCTATAATGTTTAACCTACGTTATAGGATGACCCGTTCCCCCCACTCCCCGGTGCTGCACATATGTCTCTGCCGCTCGGGTCATGGAGTTCACAGCTCACTTCCAGTAAGACACTCGCTTCATAGGGACATTTTAATATGCATTGCACACTTTCTGCCCTGATCCACCATGAATCCCCTAAAAATTTTAATGAAAATGTAAAATCTTTATTACTAGAAACTGGGTGTTGAAATCCCAATTAGAGAAAAAAAATTCACAAATTACAATATTTTTTTCTATGTAATATAAGTACAGAGGCGTCTTTTTAAAATTCTGTGGGTCGTTCTGGATACAGACTACAGGACAGCTCCAGCTGTTGTCAGACATGTGACCCAATACTGGAAATGCATCATGTGACTTGTCATCAGACATGTGACCTAATACTTCCTCACAATGCCCTGGTGACAGGAACCCATCGGAATTTTTGGACTCCCCCGGTTTCATTTCTTATTGTTCCGTATAATGTTGCAGCCGGAGGAACAGGTGTCTGTGTAAACAAAGTGCGAGATGCGGCAAGGAACCTTCTCAGAATTATTTGTGTACAATTAGGAAGACTAACTGTTCCATCATTACCGGATTACCTTGGCTGACTTTATAAAGAGAGGTCTAACTGCATTGGTGCACAAGGTAGACATATTTTTTCTGTGCCAAACATATTCAATATATCACTAGTACAGAATTTAAAAAAATAAATACTATCCCTGGTGGTCTAGGGGTATTATAAGTAGTGATTTAAGATCCCTGGTGGTCAAGTTTGGTTAGTGTGATACCCCTAGTGGTCTGGCAGTGGTGATAGGGTGGACTAGGGATGTGATGGAATCAATGTAACATCCCTGGTGGTCTAGTGTGCTAAAAGGGTAATGGGGAGAATGAGATGCCTGGTGGTCCAAGAGTGTGGATGGGGTTGATAGAACATCCATGGGGGTCCAAGATGGTAAAAAAGGAGATGTAATCCACAGTGGTGAGTCAGTACAACATCCCTGGTGGTGTAGTGTGATAAGCTGATACACCCAGAGCCACCTAGCTTTATGTATACCCTCACTTAAAGGGAATCAATCAGAATTGGCAATGTAAAAGTGCATAAGGGTTAGGCGGCAGCCCGGAGGAGCGGTCATGTGGAACCAAATGCACTAGATATGTCCTCACACTGCTGTGCTTTTTGTGCTCAGTGTAGGATGCCTTTAGCTGAAGACTAAAGCAGTCACTCAGATGGAAGAGGCTCTGAAAGTTCTGTATTAGAAGTACAGCAGTGTGAGGACACCCCAAAGTGCTACATTATGGAATATAAATCCATATATCACAGTCCTGCTGCTACTAACAACATACACAAAGAGGTCTGACTACCCATCTGTGAAGGGTTAATCAATAACAATGGCTGCAGGGAGCACAGAGCACAGCAGTGTGAGGAAACACCACCAGTGCTACAATTATGGAATATAAATCCATATATCACAGTCCTGCTGCTACTAATAACACACACAAAGGTCTGTAAAGTCTTCAATGAAAATTAACTGGGTTTGATTTCGCTTATTTAGATTTTTGGTGTTGCCTCTTCTCTCTCCTGCTCATATTCCCATGTAAGGAAGTTTATAAACAAGACTTAGGACTCCCGAATCTGAGCAGGGGCTCCCGTGTCCAGTGATCTCGTGCGAAGGACTCGATCAGAGGTGGAGACTCGTCCCGCACGTTGCTTCTCAGCCCCCTGTGACCTCGTAAATAAATGGCGGCCCGGATAGTACTGACCGGGCACATTCCTGCCCCTCAGGCGTCTCTGCTCTCCGCTTTGAAGTCATTCTCAAGGAGCCGAGTGTAAACATTACCAGGAACGTGCGCCCAGGTTGGCGAGGTCCCGTCATGTCGCAAAACCTTGTGGACCCCTGACCTAAAGGTGGTTAATATGTGTAGTAGCATCTGCTGACCTGCCCAAAAGACCAGGATCGGGCCGGAGGCTACGACATCAGAAATCTAACAATAAGAGTAGCGCAGGCTCAGGGTCCGATCTCATTACTCCTCCCCTCAGATTTCTCAGAACATCTATAAAAAAAACTAAATAATAATCTCCTGCCGAGAACAAGAAGGTAAGAGCCGACATCACTGCCAAGACTAATGCACCCGCAGGATGACGGGAAAAGATAGTACAAATATAAAGCTATAATACTGTCCCCCTATGACACGAATATAACTGAATATAATCTGCCCCCTATGCGACAGAATAACGATCTATAATACTGCCCCCTCTGCTACAAATAATAACTACATATACCGCCCCCTATTACAGGAATCAACTACTCAATTATGCCCCATTACGGAATAGATTAACTACTATAAGATTGCCCCCCTATGTACAAGAATAAACTACCTATAATACTACCCTATGTACAGGAATAACTACTATAATATGCCCCCTATTACAAGAATATAATACTATAATAACTGCGCCCCTATGTACAAGAATAAACTACTATAATACTGCCCCCTATGTACCGAATTGAAACTATCCTATATATCGGCCCCCTTGCACAAGAATAATAACACTATAATACTGATCCCCTATTACAGGAATTATCTCCATAATACCTGCCCCCTCTGTACAGAGATAAACTACTTAATACTGGCATCCCTATTTACAGAATAACTACTATAACTGCCCCCTTATGTACAGAATATAACTACATAATATGCCCCCTGATGTACAGAATATAACTACTATAATCTGCGACAGGATCACTGCCCCCTATTTACACTTAATACTATAAATCCCTTTACCGAATATAATACTATCTGCCCCCCTCTGCACAAGAATATCACTACGATAATACTGCCACCTATGTACCAATATAATACTATATACTGCCCCTATGTACATGAATCACCACTATTCCTATCTGCCCCCTATTTACTTAGGATATCACTACTGTATACTGCCCCCTATTTCACAGCTATACTACTATACTCCCTCCTACTACGAAAATTAGATCTGCCCATATGTCAGAATGTCTAGCATACGTGCCTGTGCCCCTCAAGAAATACTACTATAGCTGTCCCATCGAATAACTACTCCGCCTCAAGGAATGAACGGACGTCTCGAGGCCATGACAAGATAGGCACTACTTTGCCGCCCTGCTTCAAATCAAGACACTTTACGTGCCATCCCTAGTGTACATGCGAAATCTAGACTTTTCACTGACGCTCGCTATCGCTTACCGAATCTAACTACTATATACGATCCCCCTATGTACAGAATAGAACTACATATAAACGGGTGCCCCCTATGTACAATAATATACTTACTATAATACGGCCCCTATGTACGAATATATACTAGCCCCCACTACGAATAACTACTGCCTCTACCCTATGTACAAGAATATAACTACTATAATCTGCCCCCCTATGTACGAAGATATAAATCGTTAACTGATCACTCCCCCTATGTACAAGAATCACCCTACTATAACATAATGCCCCTATGTACAGGAATATAACTCTATAATACCTCCCGTATGTAACAACGAACATATATACTATCTCCATGAAGATATCTATATATCGCCAGAAGATATACTTTATGCATGTACAAAACCAACCCCTATGACAAATAACGCAAAATGCTGCCCTAACAATATAACTACTATAGATACGCTATAAGATTAAAATCGTCCTATACAAGATTCTACATATGCGTCCAAACACACTAAGGTATAACTCGGGAATATTTTGTGTGGGTCATAGTCGTTGGTCCACCTGTGCCCCGTATGTAGTGATCGATATGATGTTGCCCTCCTCTCAACCCTTCGTTCCCCCGTATCTCTCCCAGGCTCCAGTCCGGCCGTTTCCATCCTCACAGCTGTGGTTCGCTCTTCTATAAGGTCGCCAGTCATGTTGAGGGGTAGGTGCGCCTTGAGTTTTGTATACGGATGCATTGTCTTTCTTCCCAAATTGCAGGCCTTGTGTACCTTTCTATTGTGGGCCGTTCATCCTGTTCCTCTGGTCAGAATCAAATACCAAAACAGCTGTTACCATAGACTCATCACTGTACATAATAGGCAACATTGTAACACTATAAGATCTACTCCGAGTTCTCGGCCCAATTTTTTTCAATTAATTCATTTCATTTTCAATTATTTTCCTTTCATTTTGTCAACGCGCCGGCGCCGAAGATTTTTAGGAATTGAAAGATTTTTTTCTATCATTTTAAGCTAGTTTAGTTCGCCGTTCCAATCCCAGCAAGTGATGGGGTTGGTAATAGGATGTTTCGCAGATGATGCCCCATAACACGTGCGGGGGATGTGTGAGGCGCAGGTTCCGTGTGACGGCTCCACACCCGTAACGGTGGATGAGTGTCCAGCGGCCTGCATTATGTATCCGCGTCCTCGGCAACCCACGACCTGGCACCGGCGCCCCACCGGCTCCATGAGGGTGATGCCTAATGAGCGATAATGAAGCGTCCACCTGGGGCACCCGGGCCGACCTGTCCTCACCCGTCCTTATAGCACCGACCCGAGACCAGTGCAATGCGTCTGCCACTGGCATAGATCCTATACATTTTAATCATCATCCCTGGGAAGCTGGTGCCAACCACAGAGAATGTAGTAGATGTATGGCGTACATAGCGATAATAGTAGGTGATAGGTATGAGATGTATGGCTGTACATAACAGGGATACAGTAGGTGATAGGTATGAGATGTATGGGCTGTACATATACAGATATATATACGGTGATAGGTTGAGATGTAGGGCTGTACATATACAGGATATATAGACAGGTGAAGGATGAGAGTGTTATGCTGTACTTCAGGAGTTATATAGGTGACGTATGTGATGTTGGCTGTACATATCTAGGATATATATAGGTATAGGTCTAGTGATGTAATTTGGCTGGTACATATACAGGATTAGATAGGTGATCGGTATGAGATTGTACTGGCGGTTTGACATATACAGGTATATATATGTAATAGGTATGTTATGTTGCTGTACATATACATATGGATATAGTAGGTGATAGGTATGAGATGTATGTGCTGTAAACATATACATATACTTCTCTATGTGATAGTATGAATGATATGGCTGTACTCTACAGTATATATTATAGGTATAGTATGTTGACGTATGCTGTACTAATACAGTGATATATATGGTGATGGTAATGATATTTAGGCTTTACCATATCGTGATAGTAGAGATTGTATGCCGTACATATACCGGATATATATACGTTGATAGGTATGAGATGATGCTGTACATATACAGGATACATATAGTGATATGTATGAGATGTTGCAGTACATTACCAGACACTTATAGGTATAGGTATGTGATGTATGGCTGTACCTATATCGGATATATATCGGTGTAGGTATGAGATGTATGGCCGTACATATACAGGACACTTATGGTGATTATGGTATAGTTTATGGCTGTCATATACAGGAATATGATAGAGGTAGGTTATGAGATGTATGGCTACATATACAGGATTATAGCTATATAGAGTAATAGGTTATGACTTTGTAGGGCTGTACTATACCGGAATACATATAGGTATCAGGTATTGATTTATGCCGTACATATACAGGATATATAATACAGGTTGATGGTATTGAGATTATATGGCTGGACATATACAGGACATATATGGTGATAGTAGAGATGTAGTGGCTTGATCATATACAGACACTTTGTAGTGATAGTGTAGAGATGTAGCTGTACATGATACAGGACTATGGTGATAGGTATGAGAGGTATGGCAGTACATATACAGGACACTTATAGGTGATAGGTATGTGATGTCTGGCTGTACATTACAGTGATCTACAAGGGTGATAGTATGTGATGTAGGACTGACAATATACATGACACTTATAGTGATTAGTATGAGATGTATGGCTTACATATACGGATATATTAGGTGATAGTATGAGGAATGTATGCGTACATACACAGGATATATATACATGATAGTATAGATTATGGCTGTACATACCAGGACACTTATAGGTGCTAGGTATGAATTTATGGCTGTAAAATACAGGAACTATACGTGATAGTAGTGTGTAATAGGAATTATGGTAATGTATGGTTAGCTTACATATACAGACTATATGGTGATAGTTGATGAAGATTATGGCTGTACCTATAGATACTAACCTTTGTGATATGTAGTGAGATGTCTGGCTGTAAAAAGAAACATATACAGAACCTTATAGGTGATAGGGTATAATGAGTATGGCCGTAACATATACAGGCATATATATAGAGTGATAGTATGAGATTATTGCCGTACACTATACAGGATATATATACAGGTTGAATAGGTCATGAGATGTTGGCTGTACATATACAGGATATTATAGTGATAGTAGAGCATTATGGCCTGTACATATACAGGATAGATAGTGCTTGATCGGTATGAATTATGGCCGTCAATACAGATATATATGATATAGGTGAAGTGTATGATGAATTATGCATGTAACTATACAGGATTACCTAATTGGTGATATGTAATGAGATGTATTGATTGTACAATGTAGGATATATAGGTGAATAGGTATGAGATTAGGCTGTACATACGACGATATATTAGGATGTAGTATATGAGATTAATGGTGTACATATACAGGATACATATACGGTGATAGGTAGGCGATGTATGGATGTCTGACAGATACATCTGATGTGAGTATGCTTTACGTAGTATAATAGGTGATAGGTATGTGATGTATGGCTGTCACTACGGATTCTATATGGTGAGAGGTACTGATAGTGTATGGCCTTCCATATACAGAAAAATCATATCAGGTGGATAGGTATGATATGTATGGCTTCATATACAGGATATATATAGGTAATAGTTGTTATGTTGGCTGTACATATACAGGATCTATTAGGTGAAGAGTGTGATGTATGGCTGTACATATTACAGACACTTATAGGTAGATATGTATGGATTATGCTGTACATATCAATTTTGGATACTCGTGAATTATGGTGTACATAAGGATATAGTGATGATTCATGAAAAATAGCTGTTGGCTGAAATATACAGGAACTATATAGATAATAGTGTCATAGTATGATGTATTTGCTTACCTATCCAGATATATCATTAGGTAGGTACTAGGTATGATTGTAGTGCTGTTACATAACAGGATATATATAGTGATAGGTCATTGCTGTATGGCTGTCACAAGTACAGATATATATAGTTATAGGTATGAGTGTATGGTACATAGCAGGTATAAAGGTATAGTTGAATAGTCCCAACACTATTTTATCGGATATGTTCTGAGATGTATGCCGTACATATACAGGATATATATAGGTGATAGTTCTGACGTCTCTTCTTCTTCTCTTTCAGGCCGTTTGAGATGATTTATAGAAACAAAGCGAAATCCAAGAAGAGTTGATAATCTGCTGATTGTTCCACCACCAGCGGGTGACATAACAATCGTATGTCTGGGGACCACTGGCAGCCATCATACACATCACTATACTCTTATATACCAGGCCACATACACATCATATATCAGGATAATAGAACACAGGGGCCATCATACACATCACTATACGGTATTATATGACACAGGGGCCATCATACACATCACTATACAGTATTATATGACACAGGGGCCATCATACACATCACTATACAGTATTATATGACACAGGGGCCATCATACACATCACTATACAGTATTATATGACACAGGGGCCATCATACACATCATTATACAGTATTATATACACAGGGGCCATCATACACACATTATACGGTATTATATGACACAGGGGCCATCATACACATCACTATACAGTATTATATGACACGGGGCCATCATACACATCATTATACGGTATTAAATGACACCGTGGTCATCATACACGTCATTGTACGGTATTATATGACACAGGGGCCATCATACACCATCATTATACGGTATTATATGACACAGGGCCTCATACACGTCATTTTACGTATTATGACCAGGGGCCATCATCACAGTCACTATACGGTATTATATGACACGGGCCATCATACACATCACTATACGGTATTATATGACACAGGGGCCATCATACACATCACTATACGGTATTATATGACACAGGGGCCATCATACACATCACTATACGGTATTATATGACACATGGGCCATCATACACATCATTATACAGTATTATATGACACATGGGCCATCATACACATCACTATACGGTATTATATGACACAGGGGCCATCATACACATCATTATACGGTATTATATGACACAGGGGCCATCATACACGTCATTGTACGGTATTATATGACACAGGGGCCATCATACACGTCATTGTACGGTATTATATGACACAGGGGCCATCATACCGTCATTGTACGGATTAATACACAGGGGCCTCTACCATCATTATACGGTATTATATGACACAGGGCATCATACACAACAGTACACGGTATTATATGGCGCAGGGCCCATCATACACAACATTATACAGAGTTATAATAGACAGGGATCATCATACACGTCCTCATACGCTATTATAAGGCGCAGGGCCCATCATTGTACGGTATTATAAAACACAGATGTCACCCACCCCGGTGCTGATACATTTTCCCACACCGAGATGTTTCACTTTTTAGCGAACAATTAAAATGCATTTTGTCTAATTTTAGTTTAAGAAAGTTGTAAAACTCACAAAAATAAAAAAAATTTTTAATTAAAAAAAAAAAAATCTTTGTTCTTGTCATTGACGAGAAAATGTAGAAATGATATTCTGTGGCCTGATTATCTAATTTCACATGGAGACATTCCTGCCTAATTAGAGTAATGTTCCCCTCCGAGCACATTGTGTCAGGTAATTATACCGCAAGAGAAAATAATACCACCACTAATTGTCCTGTGCCATTACAGCACAGCCAGGGGCATGGCACAGCGCCCACCGGCCACATACCCCTGCCCCAACATACACCGAGAGATACAGCATCTATAACCATCCCCAGCACACAGATACATCACCACAACCTGATATAACGCTGCACAAGCAGTCACAGTGTTTTCTGTTATGTGATTGTTTATGGCGGTATTAATGTTACTTGCAGGATATATCTGGTTTATATTACTGCATCATGTCCTCAGACTCGCACTGTTGTCAGACTCTGAAATTGTTTTCTGTAAGCAGAGACCTGAGATGCAAATAATAATTCCAGATCATTCCAGAGAATGTTCTTTTATTAAGTGTCCATAGGGGGCAGTATTATAGTAGTTATATTCCTGTACATAGGGGGCAGTATTATAGTAGTTATATTCCTGTACATAGGGGGCAGTATTATAGTAGTTATATTCCTGTACATAGGGGGCCGTATTAAGAATAGATATTCCTGTACATAGGGGTGCATAGTTTATAGTAGTTATATTCTCTGTACATAGGGGGCCGTATTTAAGTATTTATATTTCCTGTACATAGGGGGCAGTATTAAGTAGTTATATTCTTGTCATAGGGGCAGTAGTATAGTAGTTATTCTGTCCATAGGGAGTATTACATTATATCTGTACATAGGGGGCATATTATAGTAGTTATATTTTGTATAGGGACAGTATTATAGTATTTTATATTCTTGACATGAGGGCAGTATTATAGTGTTATATCTTGTACATAGGGGCAGTATTATAGTAGTTATATTTCTGTACTAGGGGCAGTATTTATAGTAGTTATATTCTCTTCACATAGGGCCAGTATTATAGTAGTTATATTCTTGTACATAGGGGCAGTATTATAGTATTATATTCTTGTACATAGGGGCAGTATTATAGTAGTTATATTTCTTGTACATGGGGGCAGTATTATGTAGTGTTATATTCTTGTACATAGGGGCAGTATTATAGTAGTTATATTCTTGTACTAGGGCCAGTATTATAGTAGTTATATCCTGTAAATAGGGGCAGTATTTAGTAGTTATATTCTGTCCATGGGCAGTATATGTAGTTATATTCCTGTACATAGGGCGCAGTAGATAGTAGTTATATCTTGTATATGGGGCAGTATTTAGTAGTTATATTCTTGTACATAGGGGGGCAGTATTATAGTAGTTATATTCCTGTACATAGGGGCAGTATTATATGTAGTTTATTCTTGTACATAGGGGGCAGTATTATAGTAGTTATATTCCTGTACATAGGGGGCAGTATTATAGTAGTTATATCTTGTACATAGGGGGCAGTATTATATTAGTTATATCTTGTACATAGGGGGCAGTATTATATGTAGTTATAATCTTGTACATAGGGCGCAGTATTATAGTAGTTATATTCTTGTACAGGGGGGGCAGTATAGAGTAGTTTATATTCTTGTACATGGGGGCAGTATTAGAGTTTATATTCCTGTACATGGGGGCAGTATATAGTAGTTATATTCTTGTACATAGGGGGCAGTATTATAGTGTTATATTCTTGTAACATAGGGGGCATTATTTAGTAGTTTATATTCTTGTCCATAGGGTGCATATTATATGTTATATTCTTGTACATAGGGGGCAGTATTATAGTAGTTATATCCTGTAACATAGGAGCAGTATATAGTAGTTATATTCCTGTAACATAGGAGGTATTATATATTTTATTCCTGTACATAGGGCGTATTATAGTAGTTATATTCCGTACATCTAGGGGCAGTATTATCTAGTTTATATCTTGTACATCGGGGCATATTATAGTCGTAAATTCTGTACATAGGGGCAGTATTATAGTAGTTATATTCCTTTACATTAGGGGCAAGTATTATAGCAGTTATATTCCCGCCCTAGGGGGCAGTATTATAGTAGTTATATTCTTGTACAAGGGGCAGTATATAGTAGTTATATTCCTGAAATAGGGGCATGTAGTATATGTAAGGGTTAACTATCTTGTACATAGGGGGCAGTATTAATAGTAGTTATATTTCTTGTACTAGGGGCAGTATTATAGTTTTATTCTTGTACATAGGGGGCATTAATTTGTATTATATTCCTGTACATGGGCAGTATTATAGTAGTTATATTCCTGTACATAGGGACATGTATTATAGTGAGTCTTATCTCCCGTAACATAGGGAGCAGTATATAGTAGTTATATTCCCGTACATAGGGGGCAGTATTATAGTAGTTATATTCTTTTACATAGGGGCAGTATATATAGTATTATATCCCTGTACATAGGGGGCAGTATTATATTATAGCTTGTACATGGGGCATATTATAGTGTTATATCCCTGTACATAGGGGGCATATTTATAGTAGTTATATCTCTGTACATAGGGAGCAGTATTTCATAGTAGTTATATTCTTGTACATAGGGGGCATTTATAGTAGTTATTTCTTGTACATAGGAGGCAAGGTATTATATAGCAGTTATATTCTTGTAACTAGGGGCAGTATTATAGTAGTTATTTCTGTACATTAGGGGCAGTATTATAGTAGTTATATTCTGTACATAGGGGGCAGTATTAGTAAGTTATATTCTGTACATAGGGGGCAGTATTATAGCAGTTTATCCCGTACATAGGGGCAGTATTATAGTATTATATTCTTGTACATAGGGCAGTATTTAGTAGTTATCTTCTGGACAATAGGGGCATGTATTATGTAGTTATATTCTTGTACAATGGGCAGTATATAGTAGTTATATTCTTGTACATAGGGGGCAGTATTATAGTAGTTTTTTGTACATAGGGGCAGTATTATAGTAGTTATATTCCGTACATAGGAGCAGTATTATGTAGTTTATTCCTGTACATAGGGGACAGTATTATAGTATTTAATTTCCCGTACATAGGACAGTATTAGAGTAGTTTATTCCCGTACATAGGGGCAGTATTATAAGTTTATTCTTGTACATAGGGGAGTATTTAGTAGTTATATTCCTGTCATGGGGGCAGTATCTAGTAGTTATATTCCTGTACAATAGGGGGCAGTAATTATAGCATTATATTCCCGTACATAGGGGGCAGTATTATAGTAGTTATATTCCTGTCCATAGGGGCAGTATTAGTAAGTATTTCCTGTAATAGGGGGCAGTATATAGTATTTATATACTTGTACATAGGGGGCAGTATTATAGCAGTTATATTCCTGTACATAGGGGGCGTATTATAGTATTTATATTCTTGTACATAGGGGGCAGTATTATAGTAGTTATATTCCTGTACTAGGGGGCAGTATTATAGTAGTTATATTCTTGTACATAGGGGGCAGTATTATAGTAGTTATATTCTTGTACATAGGGGGCAGTATTATAAATTTGACCACTGATCATACACGACCGCTGATTCAGTCGTGTATCACTATTATGACCTCTTTCCTGTATATGTGACATTTACTTTTGGGATTTCTGTAGAAACCGGTTCCAGCAATACAAGGAGAGACGCCCAATCTCCTGTGGCATCTCCAGGAGGAGCCCATCCTACTGATGGCATCTCCAAGGAGAGAGCCCCCCAAATCTCCTGCTGGCATCTCAAGGAGAGAGACCAAATCTCCTGCTGGACATCTCCAAGGAGAGAGCCCAATACCTTGCGTGGATCTCCAAGGAGAGAGCCCATCCTCCGCTCAGAGGCACAGTCCTCGCGGCAAGGAGAGAGCCCAATCCTCCTGCTGGCATCTCCATGGAGAGCCCAAATCCTCTGCTGGCATCTCAAAGAGAGGCCAAGTCTCTGCTGGCATCTCCAAGGAGGAAGACCCATCTCTGTATCCAGAGAGCCAACCTTCTTCCTCCAGAGACGGACAATATCCTGATAGTCTCAGAGGAGGACGAGCACCAATCCTCCTGCTGGAATCTCCAAGGAGAAGAGCCAATCCATCCTGACTGGATCTCCGAGGAGAGAGCCCCAACTCTCCTCATTCAGGATGGCCCATCTCGAGGATCCGAGTGAGAGGCCCAATCCTCCTGCTGGCAATCTACGAGGAGAGACCCAATCCTCTGCTGGCATCCGAGGGAGAAGCGCCCAATCTCCTGTGGGCATCTCCGAGGGAGAGAGCCCATCCCCTGTGGAATACTCACAGGAGGAAGAGCCAATCCTTGCTGACCCATTTCTCCGAGGGATGAGCCCAATCCTCTGCTGAAATCTCGAGAAGAAGAAGATGCCACATCCTCCTGCTCGGACAGTCTCGAAGAGCGGAGCCCCAATACTTCCTGCTGGCATCTCGAGGAGAGAGCCCAATCCTCTGCTGACATCTCCATATGAAGAGCCCAATTCCTCTGCTGACATCTCAGAGGATTTCTGGGAGAGCCCAATCTCTGCCTGACATTTCAGAGGAGAGAGCCAATCTCCTGCTGACATCTCAGAGGAGAGAGCCCAATCCTCTGCTGGAATCTCCATAAGCCAATGCCAGCCCAATCCTCCTGCTGACATCTCAAGAGAGAGCCCAATCCTCCTGCTGACATTCAAGAGAGAGCCCAATTCACTCCTGCAGACATCCAGAGGGAGAGCCAATCCTCCTGCGACATCTCAGAGAGAGAGCCCAATCCTCCTGCTGACATCTCCATGAAGAGCCCAATCCTCCTGCTGACATCTCCATGAAGAGCCCAATCCTCCTGCTGACATCTCAGGAGAGAGCCCAATCCTCTGCTGACATCTCGAGGAGGAGCCCAATCCTCTGCTGACATCTCAATGAAGAGCCCCAATCTCCTGCTGATCTCCAAGGAGCGAGAGCCCAATTCCTCCTGTGACATCTCAGAGAGAGAGAGCCAATCTACTGATGACATCTCAGAGAGAAGCCCATCCTGACCTAAGGGAGAGCCAATCATCCTGCTGACATTAGAGGAGAGAGCCCAATCCTCTGCTGACATCTCCATGAAGAGCCCAATCCTCCTGCTGACATCTCCATGAGAGCCCAATCCTCCTGCTGACATCTCAGAAGGAGAGAGCCCAACCTCCTGCTGACATCTCAGAGAGAGAGAGCCCAATCCTCGATGACATCTCCAGAAAGGCAATCCTCCTGCTGACATCTCAAGGAAGAGCCCAATCCCTGCTGACATCTCAGAGGAGAGAGCCCAATCATCCTGCTGACACTCTCAGAGAGAGAGAGCCCAATCCTCCTGCTGACACTACGAGAAGAGCCCAATCCTCCTGCTGAATCTCCATGAAGAGCCCAATCCTCTGCTTGACATCTTCAGAGGAGAGACGCCAATCCTCCCTGCTGACATCTCCAGAAGAGCCCAACTCTCCTGCTGACATCTCTGAGGAGAGAGCCCAATCCTCCTGCTGACATCTCTGAGGAGAGAGCCCCAATCCTCCTGCTGACATCTCCATGAGGAGAGAGCCCAATCCTCCTGCTGACATCTCAGAGGAGAGCGCCCAATCCTCCTGCTGACATCTCAGAGGAGAGAGCCCAATCCTCCTGCTGACATCTCCATGAAGAGCCCAATCCTCCTGCTGACATCTCAGAGGAGAGAGCCCAATCCTCCTGCTGACATCTCAGAGGAGAGAGCCCAATCCTCCTGCTGACATCTCAAGAGGAGAGAGCCATCCCCTGCTGCATCTCCAAGGAGAGACCCAATCCTCCCTGTGGCATCTCCAAGGAGAGAGCCCAAATCCTCCTGCTGGCATCTCCAAGGAGGAGAGCCCATATCCTCCTGCTGGCATCTCCACAAGGAGAGAGCCCATCCTCTGCTGGATCTCCGAGAAGGAACCCATCCTCCTGCTGACATCTCAAGAGAGAGCCCAATCCTCCTGTGCATCTCCAATGAGAGACCCAATCCCTGCTGGGCATCTCAAGGAGAGAGCCCAATCTCTCTGCTGGCATCTCCAAAGGAGAGAGCCCAATCCTCCTGTCTGGCATCTCCAAGGAGAGAGCCCAATCCTCCTGCTGGCACTCCGAAGGAGAGCCCAATCTCCTGATGACATTATGAGAGAGGCCAATCTCCTGCACATCTCCATGAAGAGCCCAATCCTCCTGCGACATCTATGAAGAGGCCCAACATCCCTGCTGACATTCAGAGGAGAGAGCCCAATCCTCGCTGCATCTCAGAGGAGAGAGAGCCCCAATCCTCCTGCTGACATATCATGAGGAGAGAGCCCAATCCATGTGGACATCTCTGAGAGAGCCCAATCCTCCTGCTGTGACATCTCAGAAGAGCCCCAATCCTCCTGCTGACATATCCATGAAGAGCCCACATCCTCTCTGCTCCTGAGACATCTCAGAGGAGAGAGCCCAATCCTCCTGCTGGCATCTCAAGGAGAGAGCCAATCCTCCTGCTGGCATCTCAAGGAGAGAGCCCAACCTCCTGCTGCACTTCCAGGAGAGAGCCCAATCCTCCTGCTGGCTATCGAGGAGAGCCCAATCCTCTGCTGACATCTCCATGAGAGCCATCCTCCTGCTGACATCTCCATGAAGAGCCCCAATCCTCTGCTGACTCTTGAGGAGAGAGCCCAATCCTCCTGCGAACATCTCAGAGGAGAGAGCCCAATCCTCTGATGACATCTCCAAAGACGAGAGCCCAATCCTCCTGCTGGACATCTCCAGAGGAGAGAGCCCAATCCTCCGTGACATCTCAGGAGAGAGCCCATCTTCCTGCTGACATCTCCAGAAGAGCCAATCCTCTGTGCATCTCCATGAAGAGCCATCTCTGCCTGACATTCAAGGAGAGAGCCCAATCCTCCTGCTGACATCCCAGAGAGAGCCCAATCCTCCTGCTGACATCCCAGAGGAGGAGGAGCCCATCTCCTCTGGCATCTCCAAGGAGAGAGCCAATCATCCTGTGGACTTCCAAAGGAGAGAGCACATCCTCCTGCTGGACATCTCAAGGAGAGCCACATCTCATGCTGGATCTCTAGGAAGAGCCAATCCTCCTGCTGACATATCCATGAAGAGCCCAATCCTCCTGCTGACACTTCCAGAGAGAGACCCAATCCTCTGCTGACATCTCAGAGGAGAAGAGCCCATTCCTCTGCTGACATCTGCAGAGGAGAAGAGCCCAATCCTCCTGCTGACATCTCATGAAGAGCCAATCTCCCTGCTGACATCTCAGAGGAGAAGCCAATCCTCCTGCGACATCTCAGAGAGAGAGCCAATCCTCTGACTGACATCTCTCAGAGGAGAGAGCCCCAATCCTCCTGCTGACATCCCAGAGAGCCCCAATCCTCCCTGCTGACATCTCAGGAGGAGAGAGCCCAATCCTCTGCTGACATCTCAGAGAGAGCCCAATCCTCTGCTGACATCTCAGAGAGAGCAATCCCTCCTGCTGACATCTCAGAAGAGCCCAATCCTCCATGCTGATATCTCAGAGGAGAGAGCCAATCACTCCTGCTGCATTCAGGGACGAGCCCATTCTCCTGCTGATCTGAGGAGAGCAGCCCAATCTCTGTCTCCATGAAGAGACCATCCTCTGCTGACATCTCATGAGAGCCCCATCCTCTGCTGACATCTCAAGGAGAGAGCCAATCCTCCTGCTGACATCTCAGGAGAGAGCCCAATCCTCCTGCTGACATCTCCAAGGAGAGAGCCCAATCCTCCTGTGGCATCTCAAGGAGAGAGCCCAATCCATTGCTGGCATCTCCAAGGAGAGAGCCCAATCCTCCGCTGGCATCCCAGGAGAGAGCCCAATCCTCCTGCTGGCATCTCCAGGAGAGAGCCCAAAACCTCTGCTGCGATCTCAGGAGAGAGCCCAATCCCCCTGACTGGCCATCTCCAAGGAGAGAGCCCAATCCTCCTGCTGGCATCTCGAGGAGAGAGCCCAATCTCTCTGCTGCATACTCTGAGGAGGAGCCCAATCCTCCTGCTGGCATCTCTGAGGAGAGAGCCAATCCTCGTGACATCTATGGGAGCCAACCTCATGGACATCTCTGAGGAGAGAGCCCATCCTCCTGCTGACCATCTCTGAGGAGAGAGCCCAATCCTCCTGTGAATCTCTGAGAGAAGAGCCCAATCCTCCTGTGAACTCTCTGGGGAGAGCCCAATCCTCCTGCTGATCCTGAGGAGAGGCCAATCTCCTGACATCTCTGAGGGAGAGAGCCAATCCTCTGCTGGACATCTTGAGGAGAGCGAGCACCAATCCTCCTGCTGACCTCTCTGAGGAGAGAGGCCCAATCCTCTGCTGATCTCTGAGGAGAGAGCCCAATCCTCCTGCTGACATCTCTGAGGCAGAGGAGAGAGCCCAATCCTCCTGCTGACATCTCTGAGGAGAGAGCCCATCCTCCTGCTGACATCTCTGAGGAGAGAGCCCAATCTCCTGCACATCCTATGAGGAGAGAGCCCAATCTCTGCGACATCTTGAGGAGAGAGCCCAATCCTCTGCTGACATCTCTGAGGAGAGAGAGCCCAATCTCCTGCTGCACTCTGAGGAGGAGCCCATCCTCTTTGCACTGAGGGAGAGAGCCCCAACTCATGCTGGCACTTGGGAGAACACAATCCTCATCGCTGCACCTGAAGAGAGCCCAACTCCTGCTGCCATCTATGAGGAGAGAGCCCATCCTCGCTGACATTCTGAGGAGAGAGCCAATCCCCTGCTGACATATCTGAGGGAGAGCCCAATCCTCCTGCTGAATCTCTGAGGAGAGAGCACCAATCTCCTGCTGACATTCTCCTGAGGAGAGAGCCAATCCCTCCTGCTGACATCGGGAGAGGCCCACATCTGGCAATGAGGAGAGAGCCCAATCCTCCTGTGACAATCTCTGAGGAGAGAGCCATCCTCCTGCTGACACTCTCTGAGGAGAGAGCACCCAATCCTCCTGTGACATCTCTGAGGAGAGAGCCCAATCCTCCTGTGAATCTCTGGGAGGAGCCCAAATCTTGCGACATCTTGAGGAGAGAGCCCAACCTCCTGCTGACATCTCTGAGGAGAGAGCCCAATCCTCCTGCTGACATCTCTGAGGAGAGAGCCCAATCCTCCTGCTGACATCTCTGAGGAGAGAGCCCAACAATCCTCCTGCTGACATTCCGAGGAGGAGAGCCCAATCCTCTGTGACATTCGAGGAGAGAGCGTCCCTCTGTACCTCGTGAGAGCAATTCCGAACTGATATTTGGAGCCAAACTCTCTCGCATCTCCATGGAGAGCCCAATAAATCTAATCTCACTTCCTCGCTTTTTCTCGGCAAAAGGTGGGAATATCAATTCCTGGATCATAAAAATCACTCTTCTTCTTGAAATACATAAATTTAAAAAAAAACAAATAGAATACTAAAAAACTGAATAGACACTTTTTGTCAGATGAAAAAGGAGAAAACAAGAATGAAACTAAAATATAAATAAAGGAAACCTGTCACTCCGGTGCTAAACTTAGACCAAACGCTGCGGTCGGCACAGAACATAGAAACCCAGGCCCGCTACATTTATAATAAGGTCATGTGGGCGGTGGGATGGCATCACATCACAGGGATGACACAGTGTAACAGAACCGCACCTCATTACTGCAGATAAATAACAGGACCGTAGTCTTTTTGATTTGCGCTCCTGCCGCGGACATCAAGGCTCTTGTTCTGTATTGTAGCGGAGGGGTGTAAAGGGAAGGGTTAAGCCTCCAGGTCCTTTGTATTTGGCAGCCATCTTTTTATCCATTCGCCTTTTGGGTCGCAGATGAAACATGGATTGTTCCCAGAAAAGATTATCCCTGCGGGACGAGTACAGGGGAAGGAGCGGGCGCCCATTATCTGATTCATGACCTCATTACCTGGTGAGGGAGCGGTATTATTCGTTCACAGCTGGGGGAAGGCTTCATCCGTCTCCACAAAATAAGGCCAAAAATATTCTGAATGGCGGACGTTCTGCGCGTGCCGATTCCTCACTTTGCGTATATGAAGACGCGGAATTGCTGTGTAACCAAACATCCTGCAACATTGTAACGAGACACGGAATCACGGTGTAACCAAATCCCTGCAACCATGTAAACGAAGACGAATCGCGCGGTGCTAATGGTTGTAGCAAAACATCTGACATTAACAATGAGATGCCAGCAGGAGGATTGGGCTCTCTCCTTGGAGATGCCAGCAGGAGGATTGGGCTCTCTCCTTGAAGATGCCAGCAGGAGGATTGGGCTCTCTCCTCTGAGAAGTCAGCAGGAGGATTGGGCTCTCCTCAGAGATGTCAGCAGGAGGATTGGGCTTTCCTCAGAGATGTCAGCAGGAGGAAGATTTGGATCTGCTCTGTGATGTCTGTGGGGGATGTGGCTCTCCTCGAAAATGTCAACAGGGAAATTGGGCTCTCCTTTGAGATGTCAGCTGTTGGATTTGGCAGGTAAGGACAAACTGTGGACACTGGATCCCTATGACCAGTGGCATCTCCAAGCTAAAAGGCTCAAAAATTAAAATAAAAAAAGGTGGAAAATATCTGACTATCATATTTAAAAATGTTGTTACACTGTCCGCTGGTCATGCTATTCCAGTGCCAGATTTCAGGCAGGTTAAACTCCCTGATCTGTTACATAAACATTTCCTGGATAATTGTTGGAGCGACACTGATTCATGGGTCTACGAGTTCACAAACCGCCCCATAAATGACTGGGTGCATCACCTGCTCCCAACCCTGATCCGGAACCGATGAGAGCGCATGACCAGGGTGATTGAGTTCGAACCACATCTGAAGGCATAGTCCCCAAAAATAAGATTTAAAAAGACGTTTGCACTTTCCAACAGATGCTGTAATACTGGGTAATAACCATTAAGTAGATATCTCAATATTAGATATCTCCAATATCTGTAAAAGGAAACTCCAAAGGACACTTACTTCTCTAAGTGCAATGGAGCCGGGTCCTCACACTGCTGCGCTCTCTGCACCACAGTCCCTTTCCAAGAGCCCTGCTGACTTCCATTTGGACTATAGGATGATAACTTGTGACAATACCATAACATGGCAGCATGTCCTCTGCAGGATGAAAGCTTCCAGTGTCCTTGCGTGCTCCACTTGTAGTAATTACAAGTCCGCTGGTTAATACGGGATGCGTACGATGGCTGTTTACCTGCTCGGTGTCCGCATTCAGCAGAACAATGACTTACATTATAGACTGAAATTGACAACGCTTGAGTGAAGGCAATCCTGAATGCGCGGAGTTCAATGGTGGCGGCCGGGATCAAGTGAGGTCAACAATCAAACAGTGAATGTAAAGGAGACGACCTGGTGAGAACTGAAGTCAAAGCAGAATGTTGGGATGTCCAGAAAAGGGATACTTTTGAGATGAGGAGTATGATGTGTTTTTTTTTTTTTTTTAGAAAAATCCAATTTTGTCTGCCAATTTGGTTGTCAAGCATAGTGACCCATAGCTCAGAACCCAATGCATGTGGACGTCGAAAGATGCAGATGAAGGGCTTTCAGAACCCAACATATAGGGATGTTGAGAGAAACATATGTAGATGTCAGGAGGAACAGGAGTTGCGCGCGTGCAGAGCCCGGTGCGCGGGGGAATCAAAGTGATGCAGTGATGGGAATTCAGAACCTAGTGGGTAGAGATGCAGGGAGATGCAGATGCCGGACGTGGAGTGTCCATAACCTGGTGTATGTAGAGTAGGAGTGTTCAGATCCCAATGTAAATACAGTGTATTAGGACATCAGATGCGTAGAGATAGAGCTCCCTGCCAGAGTTTACTGTATGGCCATACACCAAGAGAAAACTTTGTTCATATACACACAATGGGGGTCATTTACTAAGGGCCCGATTCGCGTTTTCCCGACGTGTTACCTGAATATTTCCGATTTGCGCCGATTGTACCTGAATTGCCCCGGGATTTTGGCGCATCGGCGCTGGTGTGCACGGGACGGAAATCGGCGGGGCGTGGCCGAACAAAAACCCGACATATTCGGGAAAAGCGCTGCATTTAAAAACCGAAAATGTGTCGCTTGGGAAGCGCTTACCTTCACCTGGTCCAGCTTGGTGTATTCCGGCACGTTCCGATGCTTTTCAGCGAATCCTGTTCAGAGAACGAGCCGCTGGATCGTGAATGGGCCGGGTAAGTAAATCTGCCCCAATCTGTGCAGATGTTGCCCATGACTGACCCTCCAATGTCAAGCAGTGACCCAAAACCAGCGTGGTCCATTGTGAGTGGGTACACTCCAGATCATCACACAAGTGTTTTTCCTGATCTTTTTTTTCCCCCATATAACCAGGACGTCAATGAGATCTTGCTGGCGTGGCATGACACTGTCCCCGTCCCCGGGGATCGGGGTGTTACACTTCCATGAAGTAACACTTGTTGGCACCGGGGTCCGCAGTGCTGATCCGGCGTTATTACAGCTTACATTCTAGGGGCGTCCGGGCTTGATTTTACTAATACATCTCCTGTCAGCTCCATGATTTATTTATGCAAAGAAGAACAAATTTACATGGCCGCGCTAATCGCCTCGCTGTGTGCGCTCCCCCGGGGCCGAGCGTGGTTAGAAGGCATTAATTCATTACACAACAGCCTATGGGAGAGCCACTCGCCGGCTCCCTTATGTTACAGGCGCTTGTTACTGTAACTGCTGGGTGATATACATTAAATCAGCTCATAATCGCCTAATGAGGACAATAATTAGACAATGTACTTTCTGCAATTACTGATCCTTGCACGCCAGCTGTGCGGAAAGCTTGGAACAAGGCGATTAACAGTCCCTCCCGTGCCCCCCCGGGGGTGGGTGGACATACAGAAGGTTCCAGAACTGACCCGCACCTTTTCTAGAACATGTTAGATGAGATTTGTAATATAGGTAGATCCTAACGGCTGCGGGATAAACAGCAGGGGGTCATACGACTGGATATTTGGGACCCTAGTGGGTCTTGGTGCAGTGTAACCTGAAAAAAACCCAACACCGAAACGCAATCCACATTGCAGAATATGGTTAGTCTGTCTCATTGGCTATTGTCTGGGCCCGCCTACTTCCTAAACTCCACCCATTTATGCTTTTATCCCCACCCACTCTACAGAACACATCCTGCTCTGATACGATTTGTGTCATGGCTTGATCCCTGTTGCATTGTTCTTTCGTATGATTTTATCGGCTTATAAAAAAATTAAAAAAAAGGTCATTTCGGACCCATTTCACCTTTTCACATACTGGATCTTTGACTTTTAAGACGACAGAACACAAAACTGGACATTGTGGAGTTAATTACACAGACGGCAGAAGAATGACCATGAGATGCCCCCCCTACTGACCCCTCCTGACCTTCACTGGGTATAAAATACCAAAAATAAAATGCAAGTTCAGAAAAAGCAAGGACAAATATATTTCATGTGAAGGATCAGGGAAAAATATTCCTCTAGGGTTCGTTATATAATACATCTATCTCTATGTGGACGCGATCATAACATTGTTAATGTGGATAATGACTATTCTAGCTGATCTGTTTTTAATGCAATATATACATAGGTGTATATGGGCCCCATCTCCAACAACCCCCCCACTCCACTGGTTAAATGGTACATTGTGTTTGCTAACTCTGTAAGAAGGCCTTGAAAACCCTTGTTCAAGTAGGCTAGCACAGCTGAAAACAATTTGGCTGATTAGAGAAGCTATAAAACTGACCTTCCTTTGAGCTGGTTGAGTATCTGGAGCATTGTATGAGGATTACACCAGGTTGTGCCAAATTTGCTAGTGCATTTTCGATATTGGCATCTACGGTTAATGTATGTTTTAAAGCTTTGTGCCAACTCCATTTTAGAAGTTTTGTTTCTTGTAATTTTGGATATTTACTTGTTTTATGCAGATGGACGCCATTGTTTACAAAGTTCCTCTCCATGACGCCCTCCGTGGTGCAGTGATATAAACCTCACAGCCAGCGGACGGGTAACGTCAATGAGAAAGCCTTCCATAGCGTGAAACGGACCGCAACCTGTGCCCTGCCTGGCGTCCTCCCGCACCTCCGCTGCGATTAAATAAAGATATTTGGATTTTACTGGGCGAGTGCAGGTGCATTTTGGATTAGTTTTGGATGAGAAACCGGAGCATCACATTTGTTTGTATGAAACTTTTACAATAAACAGAAAAACAGAACATGTGAAACTCGACAGTCTCTAACCTGAGTAGTAAGAGAAGTGGGAGGCCCTGCTGCACAACTAAGCAACAAGACAAATACATTGGAGCCTCTAGTCTAAAAGTGTTATGGACAGACCAATCTAAGTTTGAGGTCTTTGAGGAGTCTGGTAATCTCCAATGAGGCCAGGACTCTGCTGCAGGTTCTCTCTAGGCCCCCCAAATGACCTCCGCATTCTGTAGGGAAAAGTATAACTAGCAGGAGTGCCCCAGCGGGGGGCAGCAATACTTACAGGAGCGCCAGACCCAGGTAGTTGATGGTACTGCCCCAATACATTGGATTCTCCATGATATTAAACGGGAATCCCGTCACCTTCTTTTCCATCAGAATTCCAAAGTAATCACCTGGAAAAGGGGAGGAGGAAAAAACAAAAACAGGAATAAATATTGTAACTAGATTAAAAAAAAAAAATCTCAAAAAGCTACGGTGGAATTACTAATATTATCACATCATCCCCTGTAATAAAAATACCATCAGAAGCTCTAATAAATAACACGCTAAGATCTCTAGAGTGATTAACTTATATATTGATTATATCTGTAGCCAGGAAAGCTGGGTGACATGAACATATTCTGGGATGTCACACAGCTCTCCTAGGATCCTGCATATCTAATTGGTCTAGTAACAGTGTCATATATCAGCAGGGGAAGTGTTCTGTAACCCAGGTAAATTTGCCATTCAGGAACTGGGAAAGTAGGATAATATGTAACTTAACAGAGAAATCCGGGTCACAACTGGTCCTCATTATAATGATGTACAACACATATATCCGATTGACTTGTGAGAGACCTGGAAAGTTTTACATGGTCGTACGTCTGTACGTCTCTGGGCAGAACCTCGTGTCCTAAAGTCTCCAGTCTATGACTCTGGATCCTGACTCACGGCTCGCACTCCTCTGTCATGGATGAGGAATAAGGAGGGGAGCAATCTCCAGGAAAACAAGGGCACAGAGCAGGAACGTACAAATCCCGGGAAGACGGTCACTTCAGGGATTCATGTGGAGACTTCAAAGGATCTCTGCTCATTTCTCAAAGTTGTCAGGTCTGTCATTTTTGTGGTGGGGGGGGGGGGGGGGGGGGGGCTGAACTACGGAGTGATGGGAAGGAGAAAAAGATGTGACTATGCGGAACGGAAGAAAGGAGTGATGGGAGGAACGGAGGGAAGGAAAGAGATGGAAGGAAGGATGGGAGGAAGGAAGGAAGGAAGGATGGGAGGAAGGAAGGATGGATGGAAGGAAAGAGAGAGTGATAAAATGAAAAAAGGAAGTAAAGAGTGATAAAAGGAAGGAAAGAGAGTGATGGGAGAAAGAAACATGTGACGGGTGGAAAAAAGGAAAGAGCAATGGGAAGAAGGAAGAAAGGCGAAAGTGATGGGAGAAAGAAAGGATGGAAAGAGTGATGGGAGGAAGGAAGGAAGGATGGAAAGAGTGCGACGGCGCCCTGTGCTGTATGTGACGGGGGGGGATGTTAGTGCGAGCGCAGCGGAGAGGGTAATCACACGAAGGAAGAAGCCGCGCCGCTCATAGTAATAAACTCCGCTAGAAGAAGCCAAATATTATACATTATATAGAGGATAGGAAAGCGGTTGTCTGATCCTGGGAAAGTGCGAGTGTCCTTTTTACAGCTCTTAAGGATTGTTGTCCTGAGTCACATGTTGAGCTTTTTAGGATGTTGTCCTGGGGCTAGCAATAGGGGGATAAGATATGCCGGTCAAACCTGGATTTAGCATTATGTGTGGATGTCGTTGACGCTTTTGTGGATCCTGTTTGGCCAGGCGATGGTTGATTTTAGAAGATGTAACCGTGGTTGCCATGTGGATCTTGTGGGTTATAGGAACAGGCCATCAATATAAATTAGTGAATGCCTGGACCATAGGCAATGGGGAAAAGCATTGCAATGCATGCGGCTGAGCTGCAGTACTCAGCACAGCACATGTACCATGGCGCTGTCCTTGTTCAACAGGTTCCAGGAATATGCAAAACCCCTTTCAAGGAGCTTCAAAGGGGTTGTCTAGCTTAGAAGAGCATGCCTGCTTTAGTCCCGTCCAGTGTTGTGTCTGGTATGCAGTAGATCCAGGGGATCTGCAAACCTGATGCAACTGTGGACAAGTGAGGTGCGTTTATGGACAGCAGCGTGTGTTTTTCTTATCTCTTCCGACCAGTAAAATACCCAGTTTTTCCAAGAACAAACGCATAGACTGGCGATGGGCGCCCTCCAAGGTCAAGACGAAGTGCGATAACCGGCAGTGTGAAGCAATGTTGACCACGCAGCGGCGTGACTAATGCGCCTTGCATCATACGGATCGGCCACTGTTGAGGATGACTCGCGTGTATGTCTACATTAACAATAGATTACACGCCAATGTTACCGCCATTAAAGGGGCGCAATCTTCTGTGCCGTGATCTCGGTATTGTTGTGAATGGGAGAATTATTTACCAGTTGGAATGTAAGTAAGTAAGTGTTTCTCCGAAAATTGATAATTGTGGCCCCATCATCGCCCCCCCCCCCCCCTCCATCTAAAGAAGCCACCGCCGTACCATGGAGAACGCATTCCTGGGGAGACGTGAAAATCGCACCCAGGGAAGGAAAATACTGAGTGATGTGACAGCGGCGTGCAAACACAGCCTCTGCCTTTGAAATGCAAAGTAAAAGCAGCGAAGCGCAAGCTTAATGGTGAAGTTTTATGTGGAGCGCTCCGCTGACCGTCCCCCGACTTCTGAGAACTCGCACCATCACCAACAGAGCACCATTATATACGGAGAGTAGTGTGATAGTGACACTGGGGATCCCAAGTGTCAGCGTGTCCCTGTCCGGTCCCCCAAGTGTCAGCGTGTCCCTGTCCTTTGTCCCACCAAGTGTCAGCGTGTCCCGTCCTGTCCCAAGTGTCAGCGTGTTCCCTGTCCTGCTCCCCAGGTCAAGTGTCCTGTCTGCTCCCCAAGTGTCAGCGTGTCCAGTCCTGTCCCCCAAGTGTCAGCATGTCTCTGTCCTGTCCCCCCAAGTGTCAACGTGTCCCTGTCCTGCTCCCCAAGTGTCAGCATGTCTCTGTCCTGTCCCCCCAAGTGTCGGCGTGTCCCTGTCCTGTACCCCAAGTGTTCAGGTGTTCCCTGTCCTACCCCAAGTGTCGAGCGTGTCCGTGTCTGCTCCCAAGTGTCAGCGGTGTCCTGTCTGTTCCCCCCAGTGTCAGCAGAATGTCATCCTGTCTGTACACCCAAGTGCAAATGTTCATGTCCTACCCAATGCACAGTGGCGGTCCCCAAGTGTCGGTTGTCCCTGTCTGTACCCCCTAAGTGTCGGCGTGTCCCTGTCCTGTCCTGCCCCCCCCCCCATGTCTGTATATTATGGTTATTTAACTTCATATTAATGTGTAAATAGGAAATAAGTTCTCAGTTTTGTGGATATGAGTAATGTTATAATGTGATGGGTGATGTGGGGTGTCATCCTGTGCTGTATGCGGGATGGGGTGTATGACTCTCTGTATATGAGGTGTCTTTAGGACTGTTACAGAGGTGGATGTGGTGCGGGTTATAATTGAGCGCTGATGGATCTCGCTCTTCTTCTCTCTCGGTTAATTGCTTCATCCCGCTGTCTGAGGATCAATGCTCCGGAGTTTATTTCTGTAGATTGTATAGTTGACTTGTTGTTCTCGCTGCTGACCTGCTGTGCCCCACTTTACCGGGGTGATATTTGTGGATCTGGGGCGAGGACATAATGTAGTGTCTACTGTATGTAACATGGAGAACATTTGTGAGGACACGGACGCTACATGGAGAGGAGAAGGTTTGGAGAGGACAAATAGTTTTATAGAAACTTCAGACACTGAAGTTGTGGAAATATTCAGGGGCACTTAGGCTTAATTCCCACAGCCAAGTGCTAGGCAGAGCTTATCCCGGGGGAGAACAGGGCTGGGAGAGGGGAGTGGTCTTCACCGCTCCCCCTCCATAGGCACATGAGGGGACATGTCCTTTACTTTGGAACGCGGCCGCCAAGACTCGGTGACGGTGCAGTGATGCATCAGTGCCACAGCATGAGGTATATGGGGGCGATACGGAGCCATAGAGGTGTATGGGGCCGTGACCACAAGCCATAGAGGTGTATGGGGCCGTGACCACAAGCCATAGAGGTGTATGGGGCCATGACCACAAGCCATAGAGGTGTATGGGGCCGTGACCACAAGCCATAGAGGTGTATGGGGCCGTGACCACAAGCCATAGAGGTGTTTGGGGTCGTGAGCACAAGCCGTAGAGGTGTTTGGGGTCGTGAGCACAAGCCGTAGAGGTGTATGGGGTCGTGACCGCGAGCCATAGAGGTGTATGGGCCTGTGACCGCGAGCCGTAGAGGTGTATGGGGTCGTGACCGCGAGCCATAGAGGTGTATGGGCAGGTGACCGTGAGCCATAGAGGTGTATGGGCCAGTATGGGAACGCGAGCCGTGAGGTGATGGGCATGAGGGCTAAGGTGACCGTTGCCCAGGCCATAGGGGTATGGGCCAGTGAACGCGCGAGCCCAGTAGAGGAGTGTATGGGCAGGTGGAGGCGAGAGGAGAGTGTACGTCGCCAGATGCTTCGTGGCCTAATAACAGGTGAAGTGGCCCTTCAAGAAGAGAAGGACGGGGCCAGAAAGCAAGAGCGAAGAGAATCCAACCCTGGCAGGACGCGGCGGGGCCGGGAGCCGAGCATTAGTGCCGCACATACAAAAATAGCAGCGAGCGCCGCGCTCTTATCCGCTCACCCTATCTAGGGGGATGACATCATATACACCCATGTGTCCCCTAATAATTATACTCCCCCTAATCTCTATCCTACTATCCCATGTGCCAAAGGAAACAGGATGAACCAGGAGGCTCAGGATGAGCAGTTTTTTTTTTATTAACCCTGCCAGGTTAATAGATTAATCTAGTATCACTGTGAATATAGTATAATACAGCAGCAAGTGGGGTGCTAGACAACCCCTTTATGTTTGAAGGGTCCCCAGATGCGTAGATAATTGCAGGTTATTGTGCTGCCGCGGCTGAGACCTCTAGTGATCGCCATGTAATGCACTGGAGAACTTTGTAACAGGTGTTTAATATTCCTACAGCGCACCCGCAGGTGAAGTGAGGTATTGCACCCAATACAATACCACATCTGTGTTGTATATGGACGAGCTTCATCCTCCAGTGCAGGAGACCATCTGGATTGTAGATCAGGGTCCTAAAAAAAGAAACACCCTTCTATTACTTTTCTCATACAGTGCCTGGTCCGGAAAACAGGATTCTGAGTGGTCCATGATTCACGAAAAGTCAAGACAGCCATAAGAAAGGAGAAAAGGATGGAAAATCCGTTCACATCCATCAGGGACACTGATCATCCACAGCTGTGGAATCGGTTACCAAAAGATCAATTTGCCTACAGCACCCCCGCAGGGGAGAAGAGGTATTACACGGTATCCATAACATGTTTAATGTAAGGACCCGCTGCATCCTCCACACACAGATGAAGGTCCCGTTTGGGAATCCCAATTCTAATCCTTCCCTCGCACCGAAAAAGAAATTTGGCTTTCTAATCCAGACATCCCCTTTAAGAACTCACAACAGGTTTTTAGAGACTGTAATCATCACAGGGCACCCCCTATTGCTGACCCTAAAAGCTATGGTGATCAAGTAACAGGCGACTATTATCGCCACAGCACTCCCGCAGGTGACACAAGGTATTGCACTATTGCATTATACAGACAATGGAGAGAGAAGCTCATATGACCACTGGATGACGGTCCCGATGGATGTCACAGGTATTAGTAGTAAAGCACAAAGTCTAATTCAGGCTGTGGAGGTGACCGATATTGTACTGCGGCCGCCGTACATGGCGGTATAACAATGATAACACGGCATAGACATCGCTGCCGTCAACAAAGCAATATTATTAGGGATGTTGACCTTATTACCGCTCGGTTACCCCCTGCAGGGCAAGCGACAAGAAGCGGGTCCATGCCTCCCGCGGTTGTGTTAGTCACCGCTCTCCTTACATCTCTGGTCGCTGTCATGTTCACATCCTGCCTGACCTGTAAAACATATGTCTCTACGTGTTTCTATTAAAATCTTCCCAAAGCGGAAAACAAAGGATCAAATACAATACTGCTAGCACAAAAAAGGAGAGAAAATACATCATCAGTGACAATATCGAGCTGTGGCCGCAGCACAGAGGATTTAAGAACATCAAAGTAAAGACCTGGGGTTATATCTACAAGGAAGAAGCTACAATCACATATCAAATATTTACCAGTAGATCTGTTACAAAGAATGAATCTATATAGACCTAAAAATATAAAAGGTCACCGTGTACATACATGACATTACTTATCCTGTACTGATCCTGAGTTACATCCTGTGTTATACACCAGAGCTGCACTCACTATTCTGCTGCTGGTGCAGTCACTGTGTACATACATGACATTACTTATCCTGTACTGATCCTGAGTTACATCCTGTATTATACACCAGAGCTGCACTCACTATTCTGCTGCTGGTGCAGTCACT